>JASANC010001341.1:0-33498 GCA_030248135.1 Theristus sp. LFF4_11 | reverse complement strand
GGGGATGTGCATGATGCAAATAGAACTCTGCAGTTGGTTTGTTTAAGGTCGGTCACTATCTTTCGCAGAATACAGAGCATGCGAAACGTTGAATTACAATCCGAAGAACCGAACGAATGTATCGGGTTCAATTGAATAAGAAAAAAGACAACCAAAATATTGTGTTATTGAAACAATTCCACCGCTCTTCTCGATCCCGCCGATCGAGCCCCGCCGAGGGGTGTATAGGCACTTAATGACAGAGAAAACTCGATGGGCGCCCTACTCAATGGCGTTCAGTACGCTTCTCTGGGTTAGCCCTGGCTAAAAACATCGCCTAAAAATTACAACAACAACAACAACAACAACAACAACAACAACAACAACAACAACAACAACAACAACAACAACAACAACAACAACAAAATGGGCGGTAGTGGCGTTCATGCGTCTCAATGGCAAACTTATCGTGTCCCTGCAATCAAAAAGCACGCAATAAACCAAAACCAACAACCGCGGCACCTTCTTGGCGAACTGCACCAACTGCTGGTGCCCATCGTCCATGCGCTGCGGCACGGCCGGCGTCAGAATCGACAGCGCCTGCCTGATCACAGCACGCGGCTCCTGGCCGTGCGCTTTCAGCAGACTGTGGAACACTTGCAGCACGATTTTACGGTTGATCGCGAACTTGTCGATGATGTGCGCGATGAGTAGATGGCCGGTGTACTTGGTGGTCGGGTCCTGCTGGGTGTTCTGTTGGAGACACGGCCACGCGAACAGCATGAACTTGCGCAGGCGACTGCCTGCAAGAGGGACACATGGAAATGGTTAAATGAAAGTCGACAGTACTGTATATTTCTTTGAACCTGTCATTTTTTGCAGAAGAGACTATGCGCAAGTTTGAATTGAAGAAGAATGAACCGGAAATCTTTTTCGGTTGGCAATTGTGGCAAACTATGTCTTTTTTAAAACCGATTCCCGTTCTTTCTTCTTTCGCAAAATCTGTATTCCACTAAAAAGGCGACAGGTTTAAAGAAACAGACTGTAACTAATTCTGTAGAACAAAACGCCGTGAATTCGTGTGATTCAGCGTGTTTTGCGGAGTCAGTTAATTTGCGCTAAACTAACAAGTCTTCCAATTTTGTGTTTCTATTTTGAGGCACCAACCAACCAGTCATCTTTTATTTTTCTTAGAAAAGGTGAAAAAGGAATAAAATTGATCAACTCCAAACCAACCCTGCCGTTTGCTGTTTGTATCGTGAATGTGCTGCGGTGCGTACTCGACGAACAGACAGCTCAGCTGGTACAGCAGTATGTGCAGGCCGTCTTGGAGGTCTGTAAATCGATTAAACTTTCCAACGTCGTTTGCCAGAAATTCCGAACAACTCAACTCAACTCCAGATCTCAACTAAGATCATTGATTGCAGTCATATCAACACCCAATCAAATATAGCCAATCAATAATGTGGTTTCACGCATATCCCGGAATTAAAAAAACCACCGCAGTCCCACTCCCGACTCGACTCACTTTTCGTCTTCTTATCATCGATGACATCGCAAACGAACAGCGAGATCAGGTTCTCTGGATTCTCGACATCCGGCGTCGGTTCGGTGCCGATCAACGTCTGCACATCGCCGTGCTCGAACGAGTACGCCATGCACGGAAGGATCACGTATTGCAGCAGCTGGGAAATTTTGTTGGATGGACAAACTCGGAAAAGAATAATACTCCTCATTTGTCGCGACCGGATACAATAGAACTGCAAACCAGTGACATTCAGCTGATTGACTGCTTTTGAATTCAGCTAACTGATTGGTCCAATCAGCTCGATGTTTCGCTAGATCTGTCCAAAATACGACTGCTAATCAGTTAGCCTGAAAATATCAGATCAATTCAACTGAAAACCATTACCCATTCAGAGGTGTGCACGCCAGACAATTCTAGCCTGTCCCGGATCGGGTGGCTGCGCGACGTCGACCCCTCCCCAATTTTTTGGTCGCAAACTAAGTGTCACACAAACTGACCTCTCAAAAACACGGCTATGTGCTTGCATGTGTAAATTTTTGATGTATGAGGGTGAAAATTTTTCTGCGTCAAGTCAATGACGCAAAAGGTCGAAAAATTTTGCGTCAGCCCAAAATTTCTGCGTCAGCATGACTACATCGAACAACAAATAATTCGGTGTCCGTGCAACGTTGTTCAACTAAATAATAAGTCAAATAAAAAGCAATTTTGGAACTTCACATCACAACCACTGCTACTCAGAAACAAAACTTTTACTTTTCTCTGCTCAGGCACCTTCTCGCTTTTGTTTTAACCGTGCGTGGTGCGTGACAACAATTTTTTTGTTTGATAAAAGCCGAGTAGACAGCCGACTACGAGTGTCCAGACAAACAACAACAAAACTGCTTGAAATTAACACAGTGAAAATTTGTGTTTGTTGTCCAGAAGTGGACTGTCGGCACCCTATTGTTGATTTCCATCATGAAAATAAAATTTCTGAAGATGAAAAAAATTTTGAAAGCGCTGAAAATGAAAAAAAATTGAAGTTTGTTCTATATTTCGTTCGGAAGGCGACTGGGACTCTCAATTTAAATAAAAAATGGTAACTTGCAACGTCTTCGCGAAGCGAAGAAAATTTGCAAAAAATAGGCTCTGAGAACGTATTTTACCTTACGATTTTTGGATGTCATCCAAAGTAATTAGGTGTCTATAACTACAACACCCATTCAGGTGTAAAAACACAGCTGATTAGCAAAGGAGCGAACAAAAAGCTTTCGTAAAGGGCTAGTTGGACCAAGTGATTGTTGATACAGTCAAAATAACAAGAATATTGTAACATTGAATCGAACCGTTATCAACAAAGCACTGAACAAACTAAAAAACGAACGATGAACACATGACTATCCATGCAATAGCCATTGTAAAACGAATCATAAGATGGCCATGGCCTGCGCCGGAGGCGCAGAAAAATTTTCTATCTGAGCACAAAATTTCCGAAAAAACAGTGTTTTGAAGAAGTCCTCGAAAATTGAAAGAAGCAAAAAAAGCTGACGCAAGCAACCGATTTTTTGCGTCATCCTAAATTATTTTGCGTCATTGGCGCAAGATGTCGCGTCAAAAAACCTTGGTTACCTGTACCACTGGTATTTACAGAATAAAATGTGCTTACCATATACATGCGCAGCGCGATTTCAAATACAAATACGCTACAACCTACAAAAGTAACCACAGCAATACACTTTTGAAGATCTGCTTCAGTCAGTCAACTAAAATAATCGAATTTAATTTCGAAGCAATTTTATTGCAATTTGTGAAAATTTTGTCTCTTCCAACCGAGGCGCTGCGCGACGTAGCCCCTCAGGCCTTGCGCGACGCGCGACGCTAGCCTGTCCCGGGACACCCTAGGAACACCCTATGCACATCTCTGTACCCATTCGTTCCAAAATTCCAAAAGTCTCCGCAAAACCTTTGTCAAGAACGCCGATCGATGCGCGTCAGCGAATGACGCCTCCGCCTTGTACAGCTGCACGAAGCGCATGAACGCCGCGCGTCGCCATTCGATCGAGTAGCCGGCCACCACGGTGCACTCGAGGAACTGACGCACGAACGTGTAGTCGACGGCTGTTGGTTGCCTGCGGTGTCAAGGGGATGTCAGTGTGGCTGTGTTACTGGGAATGTTACTGTTTGAACACATGGCCGCATAATTGGTCGCCTTCGATGGGCAGGCATCCAATTGGCTCTGTGCACTAATAACTGCACATAATGTTGATAATATTTCATTGCAAATTTTGTGTCAATGACGCAAAACATTCTGAATTAACAGTTGACACAAAACAAAATTTGCCGTTCGAGAGGTTTGGTGGAAGTTTTTCGAAACTTTGTGCTCGCAAATAAACTCCCGTGCTTGTTTGATGTCCAACGAACAAATATCGATCTAACCTGGCAAAACAATGCACCACTTCAAACAGCAAGTCGACCAGGCCAAGTGGATTCGACTCGAAGTGTGCGATCATACATTGCACAGCCAGTTTTGGCGCTATGAACTTCGCACTATCAAAGGTATCTTCCTGAAAAAAGACTGATACATCCATCAACATTAATGAGTTTAGCAGAATGACTAAGTTCGAACTTGACAAAAAATACAGTGCTTCACCAAAAACCCAATAATTTCTAGCCCAAGTCCAACAATTTGAAATCTTTCAATCACTGGACCAAGCTGCTGTTGAATACAAACATCATTATTCAAATGAGCTTCATGATGAATTGAATTCAGCAAGATGACATCAAAACTTTGATGAATCAGCACTCCCTAACAAACCAACACGAAGCATCAAAAATCCCAATAAAAATTCCACCAAAACGCGCACATTCACATATCGATCCCTGAACTCGGCACTATTCCAAATGGCGCGAATCTGCTCGAGCACCGGCACGGCGGCGCCACGCATCCACTCGCCGAACGTCGCCCGGTCGGCGCACAACGTCGCGCACAGTCGCAACGCGAACAGCTCAACGTCGCGCACGCACGCGTGCAACACTTTCGACCAGCCGAACGTGCGCTCGCCGCCGCTGGTGACGCTCTTCACCAGCCAATTGCCAGCCAGCAACTGTCGCAGCAGCTCCGGCTCGCGCACGAACACGGCGCGCAATGCGTCGGCGGCCGGTTGCTTGAAGAGAGCGGCGAACAGACGGCGGTGTCCGGCGTCCTGGAGCACGTCAGCGGTGAGGAAATGATCGGCGGTCTCGCGCGGAAATCGCAGCAGCACCGAGAGGAGCGAGCGGTGCCAGGCGGCGGCGCCGGCGGGCGACATACCGAGGTGCGCGGTAGCTAGGACCAGCTGCGTGCAGACGTCGCCGACGACGAGTGGGGCCGTGGCGGCTGGGATTTGCTCGACGATCGCGAGCACTGTGCAGACGCACCTGCAAGGTTGCGAGTGGATTGGCGTTGTTTGGGTGTTATGAATTGCTGCATGCACGGAGAATGATGCGAGTTGTTTCGTTTTTTTGTGGCGTTATTGATTTTGTGCGAAAGTTGAAACGCCACATGTTTGCTAATGTGTTATTCGGTTAGAATTATCGATTTTGAAGCCATAACAGGAGAGAAAGATTGTTTCATATGAACGTTGACTGGGCTGGCTGACTCATTTTTACTGCTGAATTTTACCGGACTAGCCTAAAATGGACAAGAAAACCTGGCGGACTGTTCTGAATTTAAAAACTACAGTCGACCACTAAATTATAGGCAATCAGCTGATTGGTTCGTGCAACAAGTACCATGCACCAAGCAGCGAAGCACAAAAGACACCGCGACTAGACTCCACCAATTCGCACAGACAACAACAAACCCCATGAAAGAAATGCCCCCAAAAAAGCCGCACCGCATGTCGTCCGAGAGGAACGGCGCATTCGGATTCGGCAGCCTCGCGTGCTGCTCGTGCTGCGCGATCGTGGCGTCGATCGAGCGCTTCACGAAGATCAACATCTGCCGGCAGAACTTGTCGTTGAAGGTGTGCGGCTGCAGTTTGGTCAGATAGAGCAGACGTTGCGGGAAGTCGAGACACAGCGGCTTGTCGTCGTTCAGTTTCATCAGCAGCGGGCGCATCGCCTTGTGCAACAGCTGCCGGTCGGACTTCACGTGAACGGCCGCCTGCTGGTGGTTTTTTTGTTTTTTTTTGCGGTAAATCCGAATGACATTGCTGTTGTTGATTGACGTTGGGCTAGCTTAGCTGTGTATACTGTCTAACTCCATGTCCAGTCCATGTCTAACTCCTTACGTGTACACATGTCCAACTAGCTGATTGGTTGATGCATGCATTCGGTGCATGACTTGCTGTGAAGACGGAGATTGGTTTGCATAGAATCTGTGATCACGTGACCACCAACCTCTCAGCTACTTGGATATGTTATCGAGTTAGACCGTGGATAGCTTATCTTAATAGACAGGCAGTATCTGTGTTATCTGGGTTGGCTTCTTCATTGAAATGTCGAATAAAATCGAAATGACAATCGTATAACTCGTATCATTTGGAACGGTTTGCAAGTCGTTTGGAAAGTTGATTACAACAATCCGCAATGGCATTTTTGCGAATTTTTTAAATCCATTCAATTCAACGGAATTGTCGATTTCAACCAGTCAATGAACGCAGCTCAACTACAGCCAAACAGTTCATATTGGCTAGCACTTTTTAGGTGTTCATCAGTGTATTTGCTATGATCACCCAAAAAGCTATAAACCTCTCCAAATCGTGCCACTGACCGCGCTCAAACTTTCATAGGCCGTTTTCATGAGTGACTCATCGGTTGTGTTCGTCAACAACGTCAGCACCGTCATGTAGATGCGATTTCGACTTGACGTTATCAACTCGGCGTCTTCCGTGGCACAGCGTGCGCTGACGTAGCACACCATCAGTGCTCCTGTGATGTTAGTGAACCAGTCTATCACAAGTCAGACTTTTGTGTGACCTCACTCACTGTAGTAGACCAGCATGCAGTCGAGAGCACGCTCATCAGGAAAAATCAATCTTTACCGTCTTACTCTATATAACAAATCCAACTAGCTGATTGGTCGGTGATCACGTGTGATGCTGCATACTGTGCAAACCAAACTCCGCCTCCACAGCAATATGCCTGCACAGAATGCATGCATCACGTGATCACCAACTACTCAGCCAGTTGGATCTGTCATAGAGTTAAAGACTGTGTACGATCTGACCAATCAGCGAAGCTAGCACCCAAATTCAAAATCAGCCAATCATCAACATGGCAACATTTCAAACGCGCCACTTACGAACTGTCGCTTTTCTATAGAGCAGCGCGAGCTCCGTGACATTACTGGCCGGGCCGCTAGCATTCGCCCGAATCACGTGACTTTCCAGTTGACGTTTCATCGTTTGCCCATCGGTGTCGCAGATCTTGATCAACTGAAACGAGAGACATAATTTTCAAACGCTTCCTGATTGCGCAACAGTAGAAAACGGTGGTGAAAAACGAAAGTGAGGCGTCGAAAAAGTGACGAGATGTTTTTGACAACTTTTAAACCAACCTCTTCAACAAACGTCACTTGAATCGGATTGTCCACATTGAACGGCACCATCGGTGAGTACCAGTCGGCGAATGCGGACTGTGATAATGAATCAATCAGTAAATCAATAAAAAAATCGATAATCAATCAATAAATCAACCAATAGATTCTAAGAACAGATCAAGAACACCAATCAATCAATCCTTTGATCAATCAAATTGCCAGTCAGTCAGTCAATCATCAATTCAGTAAAATAATCAATCAATGTGAACATGTTAGTCACTGACTCAGAAATAAATCAAGGCGAAACGAAATTCTCAAAAAAATCACAATCCAACCAACCAAGAAGCCAATCTGCGAGCCAATCGACAGCGTCGCGAAGTTCTCTTGAAATTCACTGGCGATTTTGATCATTTCATCGTGCGCCAACTCCAACAGTTCCGTATTCGAGGCGAAATTCAGTTGCTGTCTGAGCGCGTTTAGCACGCTGGCAGTCTAGAAAAATAAAAAAAAAGAAATTCACGAGCTTGAGATTTGAAATAAAATTTTTTTATTCGATTGCATCAACTGCTAGCAAGCAAGCACTAGGAATTCGGCAAGCAACCCATTCATCTTTCTCTGTCGTCAACTAATCAACGTGCCAAAATGTTGTGAAAACGTAAAAATAAAGATTCTCAAACAATCAGCAGCACATTGATTGGCTATACGTGCCTTCACCTGATCACCTGGATTTAGCAGCAGCCCAATCGGCTCATTGTCCGCAAAGACAACAAAAAAATAAAACAAATTGTCTGAAAGTTCCCTGTTCCAAAAAAACACAAAAACGTTCAAACAAACTCACATGTTCTCGGACGTAGTCAATTGGCGAGCTGCACAGACGCACAGACTCGACCACAAACGCCCTCAGTAGTTCTTGGCGTTGCGCATCAATCGGCATTGCTGATTGGTCTATTTTGAAACAGATCTCCACCAATTGGTCAATACCAGCGCGAGCCATGTCCAACGCGCCGGAGGACACCTGAAGACATTTGCGAGATGCACGTCGATGATTGGTTGGCTTCCAAAATCGAATTCCAACGGGTTTTGTTTGGCTGAACAAACATGCTGCGGCCAATAAGCGTGCTTTTCAGGAACTCCCAACTCCCAGAAGTTGACCATGTTGAGAAAATACACCGCACAAAATGACGGGGTTGTAAAAGTGGTTCATATCCAGTTCAAAATGTTCACAAAATCCAATTCATAGAAAGTATATAAAGCGTGGTTGGTTATCGTTATCTTCGGACCTAGCGATTTGTGATAGTAGGCGTGTTCTGATTCATTAAAAACCAACCGAATTTCACCCAGTTTCACCGCAACCAAACGCGCACCAACCTCGCCGAACTGTCCGTGCAACACCTCGAACAGCGCATGCCAAATGGTGATCGCCTGACGGTGCAGCCAACCAGCGGACATGTGATCAAGCAGGAATTTCAGTCCGGCACAGCCGCCCAATCGTGTGTAGAACACCGACTCGGCACACAGGTCACAGAGGCCACAGAGCAGGTGACGGAACAGGGGAAGATTGCAGTCCTGCAAAGGGCACACGGAAACGGTCGCGGTGAAGTTGCGCTTTTGGAGGATGCTCATGATTACGTGTACGCCGCAAGAGTCTTTATAAACCATACAAAAACCAGCGCAACCAGAACGTCGAAAGTGAGATGATTCGTCAAAGTGAGAACATCAAAACAAGAACAAAGAATGCACTGGATTCTCAGATTAAGAATTTGATGATTATTGATTAATTGATGCGCTGTGCAGTGGATTCCATTTCAGCGTAGAGAATCTCACCTTCAAAAATCCTCCATACCTGACACAGTCCCAGTGTTCATTCTACATCTGAACGATCAATCTAATGAACTCTATCAACGTCCAATATCCAACCAATACAAGCAACAGCAACCAATTTAAAACAACAACAACAACGCTCTCACAGCCTCATCCGCCGCGACGCACTCGACCGCCGTATCCCGCATCAGCGTCATCGCCAGCACGGCCGAATGGCAGTACTCCTTGCCGGGATCGGCGCACGACACCGTCACTGCGTCCACCAGCACCAGACTGTCGATGTGCGTCTGGCGAAAGTATTCGCTCTCGTGCGAGCTGCCGTCTGCAAATTGCGAAATCACTCTTTTTATTGAACTTTGAACTTTCAGAAAATAAAAAAACTGATCACTGTGATTGACTGAACCGAACAGAATTAGGAAAATTTAAAACTAAAAATCTGAAAGTTGGAGAAAACAAGAACTCAAATCTAACTACACAAAAAACAATCAACGTGCCAATGCACACTCCGACCAATTAATCAACTCGTTTCGTTAATCAATCAATCAATCGACCAATCGATCAAATCGATAACAAAACCGATCTTTAAACTCACCATCCGTGTACTCCAGCACCGCCTGCATGGTTAGCGCTCGAACAATCGCATTGAAGACGGGCAGCACTTGACTGCGTAGTTCTTTCCACCAGACGGCGACTGAATGAATAAAAAAAAATAAGAAACGGTGTGCAGGGCGACGCGGAATCATTGAAAAGAATCAAATGGCGGTTACAAAGTACACCGCCATGTTCTTTCCATTTTCGCAATTATCCAGAACAGCAATGCGAAAAAAACCAATGTTCGGTTCAGGCACGTGAGACCGGTGCCGCGGTGAGAACAACCAACTGACGGTGAGTTTGTTTCTTTTCTTTTCCACAAAAAACAACTCAAAAGTCACTCACAAAACATCGAGACGAGCGCATCGACGCAGATCTTCCGTGTTCGCTCGTTCGTACACCGATACGGCGCCGACGTGGTCGTGTCGCACGCAAACGTCAGCTGGTCACTCTTGTGGCGTCGCCGCCATTTCTGACGGGCACTCAGTTTCTCGGCCGCCAACTGGTGCCAGCGATCGAGCAATGAGAGAATCTCAGCGTCGGTGTCGGGCAGTTGACTGCGCATCGCCTCTTCCATCGGGCAGTCCGCGTCGAGTGCCGACTGAAAATACAAACGATTTTTTTGTTGTTCGTTTTGTTGATCAAGGTGTATTTTGTCGGACCATCTAGGTTCGATGTTAGACAACGGTTGGATGTCGCTGTTCTTCAACCAATCAGCGGATAGCATTCTCAAACACACCGAACCAGCTGAGTTTACAAAAGTAACAGCGTGGTTCGCCCAAACACGAGTGGATGTGCCTCATCAAACTAAAGACAATGGAGCTATTGGGCATGGTGACTTACAAACCGGACCGGAACATCATGCCCGACTTTTCCACTTTACAGCATTTCCAACAAAGTGCACTGTGACTTTCGCGTCCGTCAACAAGTTCATACAATGAAAACAGAACACCCCGCCCACCAACCGTCATCACAATCGGCAACAACGAATCCCTGCAGAACGCCATCAGCACCGCCTTCACCAGACGCCACGAGTGCGCTCGTACGGCAGCGTCCGTGTTGGCGCGATTCAAATTTTCGCGCGCTGTCGCCACCACACGGGCGACGCTCAACTGGACGGACAATTGGGAGAGCGAGTGCGTGTCGGTGCAGTTCGGCGCCGTGACGGTGAACATGCCGCGGCTGACGGCTGGCGATTGGTCGACGGATGTTGCCCCACCAACGGGACACAAAAGGGACACGGTCACGGAGTCGACGTCGGCGTCCTCGACCGAGAGCTGCAGAGATGGCGGGAGATTTGATTTTGGGAGTTGACACAATTGGGAGGAGCATTTAGATTTGGACATTGGTTGATTTTGACTGTTGCACTGCGGCAGCCAATCAACGGATCGATGTGAAAATACGGTAGGACGGGCCGATTAAACATCGAAGCCTTTTCTCAGGGTGCAAGGAGCGCGCTAACTTTGAGTGAAAGATAAAAGACGTTTAGACATTCAGAAACCTGTACAAGGAGTCAAACTGAACGATTTTATAAAATGTGGAAAAACTACTCGATTGCGATTCGATACTGTTGTTTAACCCATAATCATCTTTACCTTTGCACTTTTTCTGAAACGACCTGCACATTCTCGGGTTTAGATAAGGCTGCATAACGGTGCTCAAGCCAATCGACCGTTAGATTTCAAAATATGACAGTCTGCCACTGCCGCAGCGAACAGCAAAACTTGAAACATACCACCAATCAGTACACTTCCATAAAAACGGACTTTTCCAGTCCACAGACAACCCCAACCCACAACATAAAAAGCAATCGCAATCGAACCGGCTGCGGATCAGCGAGCATCTTTCGATTGGATCCGCCGAATTTGCTGAGTATGCGAAAGGCCGATTTCGACGCCTCCTTATCGTCAATCCCCACGGTCCTCCAGAGTGCTTGCATCAAGGCCGCTCGCACTGGTGCCATGTGCTCGTACAGGTACTCAGGCTGCAGATTGTCCACGCACAGTTCCAACGTTCGTAGACCCTGAAATGTGGACAAAAGACAAGGTTTGATCGTTGGTTGGCCATGAACTTTTTTCCAGTTGTGCGACTGAGTCCATGCACAGATAGGAAATCAGCTTCATTCTTGACCATTTGCGGAAGCGACCCTGGTCGCCCAAGAAGCGAGCTGCGTGATCATCAGT
Source organism: Theristus sp. LFF4_11 (assembly GCA_030248135.1). Lineage (NCBI taxonomy): Eukaryota > Metazoa > Nematoda > Chromadorea > Monhysterida > Xyalidae > Theristus > Theristus sp. LFF4_11. The sequence continues at coordinate 21,896 of JASANC010001341.1, read as the reverse complement.
CATGCTCATGCATCAAGCAAAGAGAGTCGAATTATAGGACCACAGAAAGACGATACGCCATGTTCAGCAACAGGCAAGTGAGTTACATAACAGAAAGCAGCTTTTCAAAAACTCAAAAGCAAAAAATCCAAATATGATCTTTGCCGACCTGTTGCAACAACGTTGGCGAACCATTTAGGGCGCAAACGAGCGGATCCATCAAAAGCGGCAGATAGGGCAGCAGGGAGGAGAGGCGAACGGGCACCGTAAGACACAGCTCAACGAAGAGTTCACGCATGTGCTCGCGGGCGCTGGTGGACTGTAGACGGTTTAGCTCTGCGGGGGAGAGTGAAGAGTGAGACATTTACTGAGAACGAATCTTGAGGCTGTGAATTGAATCAATAATACAAACAGTCAACGGGACATACTCTCAAGTCCACTGAACATTCGAACTGAACCAGTGAAATTCCACGAACGAACGAATGATAAGTTATTTTAGGCGATGTTTTTAGCCAGGGCAGGGCTAACCCAGAAATTTGTATAGAATGCCGTCGAGTGGGGAGGGCACCCATCGAGTTTTTCTGTCATTAAATGCCTCGGCGGGGCTCGATCCTCCGAAGGCGGAGACAACGAGTCTAACACGCTACCACGCTTAGAGGGTGACGCAGAAAGAAAATCATTTGAGTCAACCGATTACAAAAAATGCCAAATTGAATTTCGAACTACAGCAAGTCACCGCATTTTCCAACAAATTCAACTTAACAGTAACTCAACACCTTTCAAAAACGGAAAACAGAAAAAACCGCTCAAACTTCCAACCAACTCTGCAACAACGCCGGCAACAACGGCAGGAACTCCTGGTAGAGCATGTCGTGCGAGCCGCCACCGATGCTACGGAACAACTGTCGCAGCAGCAGGAAATAATTGTTCGGCTCGCGAGCGGATAACGCCAGATGCATCGAGCGGTGAACAAGACGGTGCAGGTGGGGCTGGATGGAGATGTTGACATTAGGGCAATTGTTTGTTTGTGGTGCAATACGTAGATGTGGTTTTTGAGCTGTTCATTGGCAGCAACATTCCACCCTGCTGCATGATTCGACGAATTAGTGAGATGGATTAGACAAACCATGGACAAGCGAATAATAATAATGAAAAAACCAACCAATCAAAGCAAACAATGAACCAACCAACCAACCAATCCACATTTCTCACCAATCAATCACATCATCCCCAATCAATCCAAACGAGCGTCAATCCCAAAACGCGCTCTCTCACCTTCAGCATCTGCTCGTTCTCACCAGCAGTGAGTCCGAGTTGCGTCGAGCACGTCACGGACTGAAACACCAACTTGAACAACTTCAAATACAGCAGACTTCGATCGGAGGCAGTGCCCATCTGGTCGAGTCTGTCCAGTAGATGCTCCACTAGAATGGTGCCGAACGCTGGCGACGTCTTCTGCGTCACGAGGAACACGTTGCAGATCACTTGCAGCGCGTAGTTCTCCGTCATACGCTCGACGATGAACTGGAAATTTCGATCATCAAAACTTATTGAAAAGTTTCACAAATGTCAAATTTGCAGATTTTTTTTGTTCGAGAACAGATAAAAGAAACTATTGAAAGGATGTTTTCAAAGAAAACCAAACCCCACCCACATTTTTTTGGGCTCACTGCATCGTAATTCAACTGTAACTGGTGGGTAATACGACTATTTCGTCCATAAATAGTCCAATGGGCAGCAACAGGCAAACTTTGTGAGTAGACTAAAAACCAGCAAATTCAAAACCTCCCAGCACCCTCAAAACGGCGCTCACATCAATGTGCGTCGTCAGGATCTCCTTGAATTGCGTCGGCTGCAGCATCGTGAACGCATGAGCGAAATGATCCAGCGTCTCTTTCTCCTCCTTCGAGCGAACAGCGCACGTGGGCGCCGACTTGTGGTAAACGGCATTGTTTTGCATCACCATGTAGATGTCCAGACACGGCAGGCCATAGCGCATCAGGCGGGCACACACCTGACGGTTAAGAATTATGGATTAAGGGTTAAAAACCAATAGAATTTTAGTGGTTTGTATTTTCTAGCGGAATAAAACGGTCTCGTTTCTCTTACACCCCCCCTCCCCCCTTATTATCGTTTCTTTCTGTTCCGCGACTCGACTCCATGTGTTTGCAGACGTAGAAACAAAACTATGTTCACGCTTAATGCGACAATACAAGTTGTCTAAGTGACTCTATCGTATCTCACAAGTATTCAACTGTTACGTCAAAATTTGCTCATCCATGCGCGCACTCACTCGCAGAACTAGAAAAAAAAGGTAATGCACAAACCTCCGTGTCGGCGCCCGTGATGGGCGGCGCGGCGACGGCGCCCGCTTGCAGTTGCGCTTGTGTGTCTGAAAAGTGTGGGATAGGATGGGATAGGATTAAACCTGATGTGGTCACCGGGACACACACGATTAACGAACGACCAAATTTCTTAGAAACCTTTCGGTCAGTTCATAACTACACACATCAATACAAAGCACTTGACTCGGTCCTTGGTGTGCACCATACCCGATGTGACGGTGTGGTGGAATGCGGCGCAGCTGCCGACACCCATAGCGGAGATTTCCGGCAATATGCCTGAGGCCTAAACCCACTCCAGTTCCATTAAACCATCGCACTGGTATGGTATGAACACAAAATCTCCGAATCACAAATCGGAAACCTCCTGTTCACATGTACCCCCGTGGCTCACCAGCCGCTTTCGCAATGCCCCAAATGATCGACTTCACCCCGCCCACAAGTGTCTTCACCAGACTACGACAGTCGTTGATCGCTAACGGCTGCGCTGGCACGCCCCAGTACTGCGTCGTGATTTGCGAGGCGGTCTGGCATGAAATGAACACAAAAAATGAAATGAGATAGTTTAAGATTATAAATGCAAGCTACTTCTATGAAAAGCGGCTAAATTTGAAAGAGCCGTCAGGTTCAATTTCAGATTACAAGAGCACCACATCTGTGAACAGAGCAAGACAACCGTCAATAAGAAGAGTACAATGTCATTTTCTGTTTTTTTAATTTCAGTGAAAAAAACTCACCTTCACACTGGTGCCCGCCTGACCGCCAGTTCCCGTGTCAATGGTGAGCGACTTTTTGGTGCCACCATCCACTGCACCACTGCCGTCATTCGCTGTTGTCGGTCCTGGTGTGTCTCCTGAGTTGAAAAACGGTTACTTTGGACTTTGACTAAAAAATATATAAAAAAACGAGGCGTGCGATTGCTGCTTTTTCTGAATAATCCTCAGCGGTTTTTCCTGTAGGACCTCTAAGTACGGTATCAACCGTCACAGGCATCAACAAGATCAACAAGATCCTCAACGAGAAAAGAAATGTTGTAAAGTAATGGCGAATCAAAGCAAATCGCAAACAAAAACAATTACCTTCCGTGACGATCAAAAGCTCGTGTCAAAAAAAACCACAAGAGCCGACAGTTCTGCCAATCGCTCACAAAGAAACCCTGAAAAGTCCAAACATCACGAACGCGCAGTCATGCTCTCGCCGCTCTCGTCGCCGCTGTCCCCGCCTCCGACGGCGCCTCCCGCCGAATCGTGGCCGCCGCCGCCGTCAGTCGAGGTGTCCATCGGTTCGGCCGACTGCGACTGCGCAGCGTTGCGTTGCGCTTGGCTGCATTGGGCTGAGGCGCTGCCGGGCTGGCCGGTCGATGCTGAGGAGTCTGGGTGACCCGATCGTTGGTTTGGTTGAGAAGATCCAAGATAAGAGAACTATACAGAGCCTGTACACTGGATGCCATCATAAAAATCGTTTTTTTATTTCCCGTGTTTCATCCTTGGATCCTTGCTGCATTCAAACGGTGGAAATTTGGTGCGCATTTGATTTGATTGCCAAGATCGATACGGGTCCAATAAATTTGTTCCGTGGACGTTTCAAAAATGCAGCCGATCAGTTGGTAAAAAGATATACAGTGGCGGCCAAAAGTGTTGGAACGCTGCGCGCATGTGTGCGCGTGTGTTGCGCGTGTGTGTCATCAGCCTTGCAAACGCTATTATATGAATCCCATGCTAATTTTTTTTGTTTTTGTGATTACTGAGTGTATCTAATACACTGTCCGCAGGATTTTTTTCGCTGAAGCATACATTTATTTGACAAATACCGAACATTACAACACACCTCCATTTGGCAGTAAAACTGTTTCAAAATTATTTGGCAAGAAAATACAGCGGAATAAACAATACAACCCGACTGGAACCCGAAACATGAACGCAATACACGTCTGTTAGATAATTCAAACACAAACAAGCGCTAGTACTTCGTAGAATAGTTTTCTTGCCAATGATTTGGAATCAGTTTTACTGCCAGTCATATGCAATGGAGGCGTGTTGTAATGTTCGGTATTTGTCAAATAAATGTGTGCTTCAGTGAAAAAAAACCTGCGATTCATGTACTAGATACACTCAGTAGTCTAAAAAAATAAAAAAATTAGCATGGGATTCTTTTATAGCGTTTGTACGGCTGATGCAACACACGCGCAATACACGGCTCACACGCGCGCAGCGTTCCAACACTTTTGGCCGCCACTGTAGGACAGCTGACTCGGACGCAAGTCTAATGACAAATCAAAACAACAACTAAAAAACGATCAAAACAGAAACTCAACAACTTGTTGTACAACACACCATCTTTCGCCTTGGCACCAGTCGCCGCAGCGCCACCGCTGGTCGACGGTTTCAGGTTTCCATTTTCATCAAATTTGTCCATAATAGCGGGCAGATGGTGTTGTGCGATCACTTTGAACTTGCGAACGAACACTTCAAGCATGTAGACGAGCAGTTCGTTCGCCTGCACACAGCATTTTGAGTTTTGAAATTGCTGATTGGTCACACATCATTGGGATACGGCCAATCAGTGTGCTTGGTTTGCCGTTTCTGCAGCAGCTAGAAGTTTACAATTAGTAAGCAATTCGACATTTGGTAGAATGAACGACTTAGTTTCTTTACAACAATATCACAAAAAACAAACAGCTCCAGCAACAACACGATGGCAATAGTCAATCGAGCAATTGATCAGTATGTGCGGGGCTAACCAAACCATGCAGTCAATCATCACTCAGCTACTTGGCGATTGGATAGAAATGATTGCGCTGTGTAATTCTAATAAACCAAAAAACATCCTGAACCACTCGACGGTTTCACAGATTTTCAGATTCCACAACTCGCCCCCCCCCCTCCCCATTACGCACAATCGGCTCCAATCTCGCCGTCGCCGAATCGCCCGTCGTCGTGGTCGCGGCGTTTACGACCGAGGCGGGAATGGTGACGACGCACTCGACCATGTTCATCATGACCTTGCAGCTGATGGCGCGCACGTAGCCCGGCAGACTTGCGTCATGGAGACAACGGGCGAACAGCTGGACGGCCTGGCACACCTGCGACATGTGCAGCTGGTGACGGACGTGGTGCACGAGATCGGCCAGCATGCTGAACACGAGCGGCCTGCACGAAATGGGCTCGGTTGGGGTTGGGGTTAAGGAAGCCGACTAGTAAAGGGGCATTTTCATGAAGCAGTATTTAGTGACCGCGTAGCTATGTTTAAACACACTTATGCGTCGCTGATTACTGCTTCATGAATTCCGATTAAATTGATGTGATGGAGCACTAGAGACTTAGGACCTCTAAAAAATCAGCTAGTGTTTAGCAGCGCAGCCTAGCCGGACAACCAGCTTCGCTAGCTGCACTTGCAAGGTTATGCAAGATGCAACGGTGAATATTTTCAGAGACAAAACAAATGTATGATCAATTTTTCAATTAATGTACGATTCCGTGACCCATTGGGTTTGCAGACGTTGTACGAAAACTCGTTTCATACATCATGTGGCAATTCAACTTAAGCTAAGTACAGTTGTATTCTGCGGTCTCGGGTCACTTCAGCAATTTCGTATACCCGAATCATGCATGAAACTAGTTCCAGTCGAACTCTAAATTGCAGGGAATGAGCTGATTCGTTGGTGATCACGCATACTTTTTGTGCAGAAATTGCCGTGGTGGCACAGTCTTGCAGTTTTGCACAGAAATCATGATTAGCAGCAACCAATCAGCTGATTCCCTTAATTTCGAGTTAGACTGTAGCTATCAATGCGCGTATTAAGTCGCAAAACCATAATAAAACATAACAACAACTTTTCATTTCCAAAAAACCCGACCTCAGCGTTTCATTCGCCGTCCAGCCCGGACCGATCATCAGCTGCTCATTGAACAACTGGCCGAGCGAGTTCACAAATTTGTTCCTCAACTCCGACTGCAACAAATGTCGCGTGGCAATCAACAGTTCACGTCGTAACGACGCCACTTCACTCGGGCACATTTCCAACAGCTGCAGTATTCCTTTCACCAGTGTTGGCTCGCTCACTTGCACGCAGTCCTGCGAAGTGATTGCTTGAATTGAAAAAAAACATTCAAATACAGCCAGCATAATAATTGATTGCATAAAGAGGCATCCATCAAGCAGCAATTAGTGATCGCGAAGCTATGTGTGTTTCAACACGGATGCGCGGTTACTAAATACTGCCTTGGGAATGCGAATGCCACTTAATGCTACTATTCACAGCCTCATGCTCATTCTTGATAAAACAAATTTGAAGATTTTAAAATGAGAAAACGTTACAACGTACCATGAACCAGCGGCCAAGAAAAGCGAGAAACGACAATGCTTTTACTTGGACGGACAGAAATTCCACATGCAGTTCACGGTTGAAGCTCGGGTGCATTCTGAAAAGAGGGCAAAGTTTGTGATGTTTTACCATTTTTTTCAGAATCAACTGTTGAATTTGAACGACAACAACATTTCAACGAGCTAGATTTCACTCGTTAGATTGCTGAATTTACGAATCACCACAAAAGAACTAAAATTTTCTCACTCACACTCCACCGCAGTAGCAAAAAACATGAGAATCAGCAATCAAAACCGGTCCAAACGGACCTGTATCTCGGCTGCGGCGACAACGCGATGGTGTTCAGAATGATCGGAATGAAGTCGGCGATGTCTTGCTGGACGACCGGCTTGTGCACGTTGTAGAGCATGACGATCACGATGGGCAGCTCGCAGAGCACTTTCAACGACTGACAGGAACGCGGCAACAGGGTGTACTGAAGCAAGTGGGGCCAGTTGGAATTGAGTGCTGACGTTTTCGAGTTGAGAGAATGGAAAAGCACAAAACGAGAGAGCGAGCCGAAAAATTCTGCCCTTATCTCAAATTCACAACAAGCCATCGCAGTTCGTGACAAAGTCATAGATCAGCGACGTAACCCCACCGAATAAAAAAACCCGAATTATGGGTGATGGGTCTTCTTCGTACCACATGCTGTTCATCATGCAGTTTCACCGGAGTGTCCCGCTTTTCACGAAATAAAATCAAAATAATCAAAACAACTCCAACTCACCACGACACAACTCCCATCGGGCAGTCGTTGTTCGGTCGTCTGCACCGGTGCCGTCGTGTACGCCGTTCGCAGGGCGTTCTCAATGTCCAGATCCTGAATGGCGGGCACAGTCAGCGGCTGACGCGGCTCGAACATTTTTTCTAGGTGACTCTCGAGATCACGGTACATCGACTTGCAGAACAGGAGGAATTGTTGCACCTGGATAGTGGAGTTCGGAATGGAAATCGGAACGGGTGAAGTGATGAACTGCAATTTTGGACAATGTGCGCGACTTTGATTGACTTGTAATCGGAAGTGTATTCATGAAATAGTATTTAGTGACGCATAGCGAGTCGCTGCATTCTGGCAAAGTAACCGCTGAGTTATGTGGCAGCACCGCACTACATATTACTTTGTAACTCTGCCTGCGTCTGAGGTGCAGAAAGAAACTTGGAAACTACAAAAAAACAAATCAAATCAGAACGTTCATCGAAACCTCAGTTGTGAACTGCGGTCGAAACTGGCGTTGTAAATCGATGATAATACGAAGGGCAACAAGAGCGTTTTCTTCGTTTTCAATCTGAAATCAATGCAGCTTTTAGCTTATTATAACGAAATTTATTGAAACGATATAAAAATATGCCTTGCAATTCGAACGAAACGCGCTTACCTGCACCACTTTGAACAACAGTGGTATCGCGTTTTTCAAGTAGGTTTTCAGGAAATCGTTACACGGAATTCTGTGGATGATTTCAAGCATCAACTTGCGCAATTGCTGAAAAGATTGAGATTTGGCTCATTTTCAACAACAGAATTGATTGTGTTTTTTTGTAAACGGTAATCAACTGGTTACCTGGGTGTTGTTTTCACCGATAAATTGAGGCGACGTTTCGTTCAGCAGTTTGTGGAACATACGAAGCAGATTGTCAATCAGCGCCGGATAAGCGGGTGTGAGAGCTAGCGCCTACAATGCACATTCACATTCACAATGACTTCAATGTATCATCATTCACATGCTCGCAGATGCAGAATTTCGACTTCGCTCTTGTTTTATTACGGCAGATGCAACAAATAACCAAAACCAATTGACTTAGGTCAATTTTATAAACTTGCATCACCTCAAAGTTGCTGCTGATCTCTTGCAGAGCACGCAGTTTCGCATCGTCGCCTGCAAAAATGGAACAACAAGAAACGCATAAAAACCACTTCCTCCAGGCACGCCAAAAAACTTCCGAAATTCAAAAAAAACTCACGATGCGTAGCGCTCGTTAACGTGCCGAGCAGCGTGTCCAACTTGCTGAGAATCGGCAATTCCTGAAAGGTGTTGGCGGTCGCAGCAGTGACAGCAGCCGCTGCTTGCGTCGTTGGTTTTTGGCCCATCGGTGGACTCCCAGCTGTTGAACTGGTCGATGGACCCGGCGTTCCGGGACCCGGCGACGGCGTCGGCCCGAGACTACGAGCGGGAGAGGCCGCTGGCACTGAGAAACCCGCTGGAGGGGTGTCCGACATTTTGGCGTTGAGGTTTCACGTTGGTTTTTGCATTTAACACTGATTCAGTGCGCACGGTACCGGCGACAATTCATCAAATTGTCCGGGTGTCTGAGGTCAAAGTGCAGGATTTTTCTCGCGGAAGCGGCGGAACAGCAACAACGTTGTTGAAGCTCCTTACGTTTTTGTTGTTAGTTTGCTTTGCTGCAACGTGCTGAAGCATGCGAAGATGTTTTATTTGTGTACGTTATTCGGATTTTTATTGGCACAGTTTTCACACAAAAAATTACATGAAATTGTGTATTGGTCGCGTTTGTCATGAATTCATTTTTTTCCAAATTGTTCTGGAGCGGGTCAATTTGCATAGAAATTTACCATTTAGCATCGAGTTTTTTGTCAGTGTCGATGTGGTTCTGTAAATCAGTGAACACTGATTGTTGAAACAAGAAAACTGGATTTAGTCTTGCCGCCGATGATCTCTTTTCTCTTGTCTGTGTTGGTGATGCAATTGCCTAGCCTAGCCATGGTGTCTTGCACTTCTCTGGTATTATGCAGTGCACTGCAGAATAAAACTGACTGACACATCATTTGACAATCAGCAACCTCAATTATATTTTTTTAGATCTGCAATACGCATCAAAATTTTTTTTTAATTTTTAACTTTTTTAAAAAATTCTGAAACTTATTTATTGTGTCATTGACTTGACAATGACAACTGACTGAATTTTTAATGCAATCAAAAATTGACTTTGCGCGGGGAAAGAGAGGCGCCAGAAGAAGAGAAACAAAATCAAACAAAGAAACCGGATTCAAACCCCGCCTTGATGCACAATCCCCCAATCACAACACAGAATTCAAATTACAAAATTTCTTTTCGAAATATGCTTCTGGTCTTGCAACGAAAAACCATATACGGTAAAATGATAGTGCAGTGGAAAACGTTCCCGCTAGGAATCCAATGGCCATTCCAAGTTTTGGGGTTCGAATCTCGCTCCTTGAATTGAATCAAAATCTGTTTTTGCTGTCGATTATGCTTTTCAAAGCGCTCAACGTTGTGGTTTTACTCATTTTTACACAGAATGAACGATGAACTCAAACAAGATATGTTTGTTTGTAACTAATAACTACGTTTTTTTAATTTGATTTCACAAATGCAGAAAAAGCGGCTTGTAAAGCAAAGCAATTCATTTTGATTCCTGCAATTCATGTTTTTTCACGACTGGTTTTTGTTCGTGTTCGAAAAAAAGTGAATTAATTTCAATAATTGACAAAAAATTTCAAAATGCCGAAGGAAAATCTGAAGACTGAAGGTCGATAAAAATAGGTTCACACGTGCACAATCCTTGGTTATCTTTTTGTCTCGCTCTCGCAGCGCAAAAGGGTAATTCGGGAATCGCGCAAAAGAACTCTGTTCAATCAAAAATGACATTCACTGTCAATTGCAGAGACCAACGACGACGACGACATGTCCAGCGTACATGCGCACAGCGGCGGCGGCGGCACCACAAATATGCCAGCCACTCATCAGCATCACAATCAGTTCCTCCAAGCCAATGGTCATCCTATTGGCAACAATGTCATGCAAAAGACAAACGTCGACACGCAGAAAATGGTGCCCGCTGAAAGTAGACGAATTCGGTATTCGCGCAACAAACGAACGTTCAAGGTTTCGATTTTTCTTTGGTAACTCCTTTGAAAGATTGGTCCGCGCTCGCGCATACGCCAAAATTTTCGCCGTAGCGAGCTAAAGCCAAAAAAATCAAAAAAAGCCAATTGGTGTTTCAAATTAGTCCTGTACTTGTTGTTGTTGTTGTTGTGATTGCCGCTGACGTCTCGGGTCTCGCTTTTTTCCGTGTGGTTGGCGTCCATGTTTCATGGTCATCACGACACGACAAACTTCTTCCAATAGAGTGCGGTCAGTCAGAAACCCAGGCCCGGAGGAGAGGGGGTCATTATTTTGGCGTCCATGGGTGAGTGCAGATTATGTGGTGTTTGAAAGCAATTGAACGAACGCCACGCCAGTATTTTCTAGCTCTGATTATTGCGAAAACTGTGCAAGCAAAGTCGAGTTGAAATCAACGAAATTGTTTTCGTCCAGGTGATAATGATTGGCGACGCCGGCGTTGGCAAGACTTGTCTCAGTTTTCGTTTCTGCAACGGCCGCTTCCCGGAGCACACCGAGGCGACAATCGGCGTGGATTTTCGTGAGCGAAACTTGGAGATGCACGAAGAGCATATTCGGGTTGGTCTGTTTTTTGTGAGACAACAGCATTTTTGCGTAATTTTAGCTTGGGTTTTGGTTGGTTTTAGACAGCTGACCGAACGTGAAGTTTTCAATCAATAAAACGGTGCTATTTGTCTATTCAAAAGCTGGAAGTTTGTTGCTGGGACCAATCATGGAGCTCAATTCAACGGGTCAACCGTAGCAACATAATTTACAGTTCCTGTTCAAATTTTGTTTTGCATGGTCCACCGTTGGGTGGTCCACCAACTCATCCAAAACTGTTGGCTTGATTCGATTGCAAAATGATTGATGATTGTTTGAAGGGCTTGAGTGTCGAGTCAATTTCAGGTACAAGTCTGGGACACCGCCGGTCAAGAACGGTTCCGCCAGTCGATGGTCGCCCACTATTATCGAAACGTGAATGCGGTCGTTTTCGTTTATGACGTCACAAAGAGGAACTCGTTCTCAAATCTCGACAACTGGGTGGCGGAGTTTAAGCGGAATTTCCGTTCGTCGCCGGTGACCGAGACTGCCGGTGTGTCGGAGGTGCCACGAATTCTCGTCGGAAACAAATGCGACATGGCCGATCAGATTGCAGTCAGCACGGCGGAGGCGCAGAAATTCGCCGACGCCAATGACATGCCGCTGTTTGAGACGTCCGCGAAGAGTGACTCGCAGGTTCGTTCGCGGTTTTCAGCCCCCTTTGTTCACATTGGTAATGCAACTCCCTAATCTGTGTGGTAAACTGGTGGCTGATGAAGTGATGTTGTGCCTTCTGAGACACTCTGGAGTGCGCTCGAAGACAAGACAGGCGGTCACTGTTATAAACGCAGTGATGTTGCGCAGTCGTAAACAAACACACAGGCACTCATACGGTATTACAACAGCGCGCGTGCGGTGCGCGTGTGCTTTTTTTTGAGACGGTGTGATGACAATGGAGTTTACTGCATTCGTTCATACTGGGACTTAGCATTGTGAAACAATCCGTGGGGAGTGATCAGGTGGAATAAAACATTTTCACGTTTCTCAACGTGTGCAAAAAGTTGGAGGGAGGGGGGAGCTGCAGAAAACAAAGAAAACAAAACTCAATTCATGTGCTCGCTTTTATAGGCGGATCACGTCGAGTCGATCTTCATGACCGTGGTGCACAAACTGGTGGCTAGCCGTCCGACGCACGTACAGACAGCGGAGGAGCGACAACAGGCGGCCGTGAAATTGACAGACGCACAAACTCGCGCAACAGCGGAGTTGGCGGAGCCGGGCTGGTGTTGCTGAGGTGTTGCGGACGATCTTGGATTGGAATATTCAGCTTTTGCTCATTGATAAATGAGACTGCGTTTCAGAATCAGTGCTTTCGGGTAAAACCACCAGATTGTGGGTGGCAAAAATGAGTTGTGGAGAACACCTGCTTGAAGTGCACGCTCTCGCTTTCCGTGAAAGCAGGTTTGAAACGCGGTTCAGAGTGAAAAAAATTGTGTGCCTGTTCTCTGCATTTTCCGCCCGGTCAACATCATCTGCATCTCATCAGTAACGTCGTTTCCCAGTCCACTGTCTCGCAAGAAAGTCTTGTGTGATCAGTACTGTGTTTAGCGAATTTTGTTTTTTTTGTGCTTGACTGAACCGAATTTGAACTAAAAAACCACCATGGTTTAGCTGATCGTCCGTCTATGTTAGCAATTCGTGTCAATCTGGTGATTCGTGAGGTTTGTTGGTGTTTTGGTTGCGTCCTATATTTTCGCATCTGCCATTCATGTCTGATAATTGTCGAATTTGGGCTCAATCTTGCTGTCAGTGAAACCAAACTCAATTCGTGGTGAAGAACATTTCGGGCGGCACGATTTTTATCTGTGATGTTGTTTTTCTGTGAACGTTTCGCTTCCGTCAGTCTGTTGCTGTGAATTGTGATACTGATACTTGTTTTGAATGGTCAAGGGTTTACGCAAATTGATATTTTCGTGCAAGTGATCGTTTGTTTGTTTTGAGGGTTGAAAAGGCCGAGGGGTTGGGTTTATTCCGTCTGCGTCTGAATTTTCAGGCTTTCCGCGGCTAGTCTTTGTGTCCTTGGTGCAACTTCCGATTGTTTTATCCAATCAAAAACTGTCACAGCTTTGTATTGGTAGGTTCCGGTTTATTTGTTTATTTATTCGACCTGTTGCTTGGACCAACCAACGTTTTGTACTTGTGCAGTATTTTGTACATTTTTTATTCACTTTTTTGTCGGATTTGGTTTAATGATACTTGATTGTATTTATTCACAATGCACCAATTTTCAACAAAAATGAAAGTGCAAACAAAAACGAACAAATTCGATTCGAATCAATATATCGTTGATATCTGGACAAGGAAAATGGCAATATTTTGAGTCCCAGGCAGTCAAGCCGTGTTGACTATTTCATTTGAATAAATACAACGAACAGAAGTGAACCAAATATTGGTCGGGAAAAACGGATTCAGCACCATGCGGCCGTGATATTTACAAGCGCACAAAAACGTGCGTTTTTCGGCGCGTAAAATTCGCGCAATCGTGTCAACGCCCAGTCGGCGACCGGCAGATGCGCTCTGCCCTTGCTGACGCCGAGGCATTTCAGTCGGCCGTTTTGCCGCACCGGGCAGTAGAAGCCTTTCGATGGGTCGTATTTCAAATGTGAACTGTTGAACCACGAGCTGAGCCCTAAAAATGCTTCGACCCGCTTCAATTCGTCGAGCGGTTGAGAGACGAAGCGATCCGAGTCGATTACCAGAAATTGGCGGCGTGGAAAGTGCTGCAGCCAGTTGCGCATGTGCTTGTGGTAGAGGCCGACCTGGGAATGGAGGGTGAGTTTTTGGATTTGTTTTGGACCGATTCCACAAGACCTGAAGGTAGCAAGCTTCGGTGATTGTTGTGCTTTTGTTTGCTTTTATTGCAATCGGTTTGTTGGTGGTTTGGGTCGGATGAAGTTTTGGTTTTGCTGATTTTTTTTTCATTAAAACGTGTTGCCCATAAGGGCGGTACAGGTCGCGGCTAGGGTTAGGGGCTTTGAAAAAAAAAATTTTTTTATTTTTTTTTTCGTTTTTTTTAAAATTTGGATTTTTTTTTCAAACTTAAAAAAAAAATTTGAAAATTTTGCTTGTACTTTGCTCTGAAAATTCGATTTATGGCATAATTTTTTGAAAGTTCAAACCAAATTTTCTTCCCAACTTCTTTGTGTGCTTAGGTACATGTCATTATTTGGTCATTTTGACCGACGTACTCCATGTTTTTCGATTTGGATGACTTCTAGAGTCAATTTTTAGCGTTGAAATGACTTAACTGAATTGAAATATCGTTTCAGAAATCGTTTTCTTGCAACTAAGAACATGTTTTTTCAGTCGGTGGTAGGCCATGAGATGAACATGATATTTTGTTGATTGGCGTATGTTATAGGTCTACAATGGAGTTGTGCGATATATTGTTAAACAATTGGAGCGGAGATGTTGGTTAATACCACATCACACGACCGTTTTTCAGATACCCGATAACATGGCCACATGTTAAAACTTGCGTGCTGAGCTAAACTAACGTGTTAAACTTGCGTCTGTCAGTTGCCCGCAACGTGATCGCGAAATCATGGTACGTGTTTTCGATACGATGATTTGAAGAGTGGGCTCTCGCCATGTGGCAGATAGCATAGCTGGTTGAACCTGAAAGTAAGTGTCTTGGGGGGGGGGCGACCGGGTCGACAGGGGTTGCCGACTTAGCTACAGGAATTTTTGAACACAGTCAAATTTTGGTAATTTTCTAAAGAGGAACAACTAAGAACGGTTCAATATTCAAGTACACGTCGAAAATTGTCCTGTTTTACTGTTGAAAATGCAACTTTCCCTCTATGAAATGGACATAATTTCAATAAAACACGATTTTCGCTCTTATAGTTTTCCGGATCGTTCTGAAAATAGTCTAGATGAACTCAGCTCGACGAGACGCTTCGAACAAACCTAACTTGTAAAAAAAATTTTTTTTTTAAATTTTTTTTTATTTAAAAAAAAATCCGGATTTTTTTCCCCCTAACCCTAGTCGCGGCCCATCGCTAAATTTTGATATTTCGAGTTTTTGTGCCCAAACCAACCTACTAAGGGTACTTATTACGCATACCAATTTTTAGCCCAAAACTCCAACCCTAGGGCTCACTACAGGCAAATTTAGATTTTGGCCGATTTTTGGTCAATTTTTGGCTTTTGTCAGAAAAACGATTTTTATGGGGTTTGGGGGGTTCAAATCAAAAATCCAACTTTACCACGTTGTTCAGCGCATTTTTCTAGGTATGTACCGTATTTTTCAGACCTTGCACTCAAAAGTCAGTTTTAGCCCGAAAGTCACAAGTTTTTCAACACAAATTCGCTCATAACCCTCAGGACCACAGGATCTGAAAAATTTCAGTTGTGCCAAAAGACAGGCCAAATTCTCCGCTAGAACATGCAAAAAAAATTCCGGGGGCAATAACTTTATAAGGATGTAACAAAACAACTTTTGTCGTCGACCCCCATGAAAAACGCGAAATATAAAGTTTTCAAGCAATTGCGTTGAAAATGTGCGTAGAAATGCCAATAATAAAACTGATACTAATGTTTTCGAATACGTAGAATCCAATTGTAATAACTATTTACTATTAACTTGTTGCAAATACGTTTATTTTGCGACTATTACATGCATAATAACTGTTCATGTCTTGACAAGACATTGTTATAAATCTTTTTAACCGGCCAGCTTTACCAAAAAATGCGAACACGAAAGCTGGGATAACGGTTTTCGAATACGTGGAGTTCAATGGTGGTTACCATTTTCTATTATTTTGTTTTGAATAGCTGCATTTTACTGCATTTAAATGCACATCCAACTGCCAAAGTTGTTATACCGTATTACCCCCATTAACCCCCCCCCCCACCATTAACCCCCCCCCCCCCACCAATAAACCCCCAGCCCCCCCGACAAGTTTCCGAATAATCCCCCCCACAAATAATCCCCCATGGGAATTAATTGGAAACCTGTTTCAAACACATATCCAGCGAATTCAGTGGCTGAATGCAGTGACATTGGTGAAATTGTGCTACCAAAGGCCCCAAAGAGACGAGTTAATGGTAATTTCATTACAAAAGGCTGTTACAAAAGGAAATCTCTGTGAAAAGTAGAAGTTTCTGCGACTTTCTTGCCTGCTATGCAAGGTATTTTTGCCATTTTTCAACAAACCCCACCCCTAGAATTTGTTTGTAAATAACCCCCCACCAATAATCCCCCCACCAATAAACCCCACCCCTAAATGTCGCTGACGTATTAATCCCCCATGGTGGTTTATTAGGGGTAATACGGTATATACATATATATGTGCCGAGATAGCATTTTCACGGAACTTTTTTCTTATTACTGACCTCACATGCTTGATGACTTGGCGACCAACTGGCAGGTTCATCAAGATTTCACTCGTGATCTACAAGATATCTACGCTCTGTTTTTGAAACGGTTGTGAAGCTGAAATCACTTGGTTGGGATTACGGAATGCATGCTTTCTGTGAAAACCAAACTCCAAAAAATTAACCCCCATGGGGGATTATTTTTGGGGGGGGGGGAGATAATTCGGAAACTTGTCGGGGGTGGGGTTTATTGGTGGGGGGGGGGTTAATGGGGGTAATACGGTATAACAACTTTGGCAGCTCGATGTGCATTTAAATGCAGTAAAAGTCAGCTATTCAAAACAAAATAATAGAAAATGGCAACCACCATTGAAGTCCACGTACTCGAAAACCGTTATCCCAGTTTTCCCCGTTCGCATTTTTTGGCAAAGCTGGCCGGTTAAAAAGATTTGTAACAATGTCTTGTCAAGACATGAACAGTTATTATGCATGTAATAGTCGCAAAATAAACGTATTTGCAACAAGTTAATAGTAAATAATTATTACCATTGGATTCTACGTATCCGAAAACATTAGTATCAGTTTTATTATTGGCATTTCTACGCACATTTTCAACGCAATTGTTGAAAAACTGTATATTTCGCGTTTTTCATGGGGGGTCGACGACAAAAGTTGTTTTGTTACATCCTTATAAAGTTATTGCCCCCAAAATTTTTTTTGCATGTTGTAGCGGAGAATTTGGGCTATCTTTTGGCACAACTGAAATTTTCCAGATCCTGTGGTCCTGAGGGTTATGAGCGAATTTGTGTTGAAAAACTTGTGACTTTCGGGCTAAAACTGACTTTTGAGTGCAAGGTCTGAAAAATACGGTACATACCTAGAAAAATGCGCTGAACAACGTGGTAAAGTTGGATTTTTGATTTGAACCCCCAAAACCCAAAAAAATCGTTTTTCTGACAAAAGCCAAAAATTGACCAAAAATCGGCCAAAATCTAAATTTGCCTGTAGTGAGCCCTAGGGTTGGAGTTTTGGGCTAAAAATTGGTATGCGTAATAAGTACCCTTAGTAGGTTGGTTTGGGTAGGGTTAGGGGCTTTGAAAAAAAAAATTTTTATTTTTTTTTTGTTTTTTTTAATTTGGATTTTTTTTTCAAACTTGAATTTGAAAAAAAAATTTCTACTTTGCTCTGAAAATTCGATTTATGGCATAATTTTTTGAAAGTTCAAACCAAATTTTCTTCCCAACTTCTTTGTGTGCTTAGGTACATGTCATTATTTGGTCATTTTGACCGACGTACTCCATGTTTTTCGATTTGGATGACTTCTAGAGTCAATTTTTAGCGTTGAAATGACTTAACTGAATTGAAATATCGTTTCAGAAATCGTTTTCTTGCAACTTAGAACATGTTTTTTTAGTCGGTAGGCCATGAGATGAACATGATATTTTGTTGATTGGCGTATGTTATAGGTCTACAATGGAGTTGTGCGATATATTGTTAAACAATTGGAGCGGAGATGTTGGTTAATACCACATCACACGACCGTTTTTCAGATACCCGATAACATGGCCACATGTTAAAACTTGCGTGCTGAGCTAAACTAACGTGTTAAACTTGCGTCTGTCAGTTGCCCGCAACGTGATCGCGAAATCATGGTACGTGTTTTCGATACGATGATTTGAAGAGTGGGCTCTCGCCATGTGGCAGATAGCATAGCTGGTTGAACCTGAAAGTAAGTGTCTTGGGGGGGGCGACCGGGTCGACAGGGGTTGCCGACTCAGCTACAGCAAACAGGAATTTTTGAACACAGTCAAATTTTGGTAATTTTCTAAAGAGGAACAACTAAGAACGGTTCAATATTCAAGTACACGTCGAAAATTGTCCTGTTTTACTGTTGAAAATGCAACTTTCCCTCTATGAAATGGACATAATTTCAATAAAACACGATTTTCGCTCTTATAGTTTTCCGGATCGTTCTGAAAATAGTCTAGATGAACTCAGCTCGACGAGACGCTTCGAACAAACCTAACTTGTAAAAAAATTAAAAAAAAAAATTTTTTAATTTAAAAAAAAAATCCGGATTTTTTCCCTCTAACCCTAGGTTTGGGCACAAAAACTCGAAATATCAAAATTTAGCGATGGGCCGGGGCTTGTACCGCACCTGTACCGCCCTTATGGGCAACACGTTTTAAATTCAATACTGTATCAGACGAGACTAGTGAGTGCACTGGGGAAAGCAAGCTGATGCCAACCAATCAGAACGAAGCTATCGATTAAGAAATCTAACCTGAACAGCATTGTATTTTGTGTTGATTTCGTTCGAATCTTCTTCGAAGGCGATTTGTTCGAATCGATCGTACGGCTTGCCGCGGAACTTTTTCTGCACTGCGATCTGTATTAAACAAAAAACAACTTTCAGTCTATTGAAGAATTACAGTCAGAAACGTTTTACCAATCAACCAATTTGTATGGTGTTTCTCTCCAGTTAAGAGCCACGACCCACAATGAACGATTCAACCTTTTTCTGAATTTTTTGATCAAATCAAATGAAAAACACAAACCCCGCGCAATGTTATTTTATTTGTGACTCCAGACTCCCCCACTAATTTCAAAAACTTAACGCTACCAAATTCCGGTGCTTTGGTTTGATCTTGGTCTGTGAACTTTGAGGAACGTTGATTTGATCAAAAACTTCACAGGCGTTTCATTCTCTAACCACAACACAATCGCATCTTTTAACAAAACCACGGAGGCAACACGGAACACGGAGGCTGCACGCTTAACAAAACAACGGAGGCAACACGGAGCTGCGTGCAGCTAAAAGTGACCCATATTTTATATGCACACAACCACGCTGCGCACCTTTAACAAAACCACGGAACACGGAGTCACGCGGATTTGGGAGATTTGGGGACAGGACAAATCCGTCCCGTCCAAAAAATTTGTTTTTGTCAAATAAATAAATAAATAAATAAATAAATAAAGGCGCAATAAAACAAAGCAAAGCTAAACGTCAAAACTAGACTTCAAGGATTACGGTAGCTCTCCAAAGGGTCTTGACACGATTTTTTAAAAACGTCCCTGATTGCCAGCAAAAGCTCTCTGTTGGTGGAAACCGTTCATATGATTGCAACAAACAGTCTTATGTTTGAAGTTCGGGCACACGGAGTTGACGGTAGTGGTAGTTTTGGGTCTTGACACGAAGTTGCTGAAAACTACTTTGTTTCTTGCGAATAACAGTTGAAACCATTTAGAAACATGCCGCATTATCACAGAACGTCAAAAATCGGATTTTAAGGAGTACGGTAACTCTGTTGTGGGTCTCCTCGACACGATTTTTTTAAAAACGTTCAAAAATTGCCAAGAACTGTTACTAGAATGGTGGATACCGTTCACATGATTGAAACGATATGTCTCGAAGTAAGGATCCCACGGGTTACGGTAGCTGTAGTTCGTTCTTGACAAGTTGCTGAAAACTACTGTGAATAACAGTTGTTTCTGCAATCATGTGAACGGTGTCCACCAATAGAGTAGCTTTTGCTGGCAATCAGGGACGTTTTTAAAAAATCGTGTGAGAACCCGTTGGAAAACGTCATGTCCTTGAAGTCTAGTTTTGACATTTAGCTTTGCTTTGCTTTATTGCGCTTTATTTATTTATTTGTTTATTTAACAAAAACATAATTTTTTTTGGAGGGGGGGATTTGTCTCGCCCAAATACCAAATCGCGTGCCTCCGTGTTCCGGTTCAGTGGTTTTGTGAGAGTGCGCACGGCGGTGTTGTGTGCATATAAATATGGGTCACTTAGCTGCACGCGGCCTCCGTGTTGACGCCTTTTTAAGCCTCGTGTTTTTCTCCGTGGTTTTGTTAAAGGCCCAATCGCATTTCCACCAGTTTTCCTCATCATTGATTGTAAATTCTAGAAACTTTCTCCAGCAGATTTCAACGCCGCGCTAACCTGCGTGTAGTCGGAGACGGCCCGTTCGACGGGTTCCCGGACCAACAGGATGAACTTCGCGTCTGGCAGCAGTCGTTTCACTCGCGCCGGGACCGGCCGTGTGTGGAAATAGCCGGGCGTTTTCTCCACGGTCAACTGGCGCCCGCTGGTCGCTGGCATACGACTGAGGTACCTGGGGTTTTTTGTTGGATGGTTTGAACTTTGATTGTTTCAATTTCGATTCTTAATTTTGACATTTCTAGAAAGTGAAAGCGGGATGAAAAACGGTCCATAGCTGTATTTGAACACACCGTGAGCCCCGTTTAAGAGCTTCATTCAGGTCTTTTGGAATGGATTCAATCAACCAATGGGTCGCCTGATTTCTAAAGGAACACGCATCTCTTTTTTAATCAGCAGCCCCGCTGATTGGTTGATCCATTCCAAATTATTTGCGACTTGCGAGCTTTTTTGGAAAGAGATTTAGTTTTGATGTAAGTTAAAAGTTTTTGGGTTGCCTTATGTTCTTTTTCATTTTTTGTGTTTGAGGGTTAACAGTTGTTGAGATTTAGATTAAAGTAGCGACTCACCACTGTGGCCCTTTAGCGTAATGGTTGTTGTTGTCGAAATAGTGCAACTCGCGCCCGGTATGAGCTTCAACCTAAAAAGCAAAATCAAACGTTGTTGATCGCGAACGTGATTTGATTCTGACAGAAGTTTTTTCGCCTCTGATCTTGCAGTCAATGCAAAACAGGTGTGTGACAAATGTCGGACCACACTCAGAAATAAAGTGCATCTGAACTAAAAAAAGTTTTGTTTCCGTCAAACGTTTCAAATTGTCGAAACGTTCGATCTTCGTTTGAACAAATGTTCGCTTGATTGATCATTTTGTGGTGGTGGTATTTTCGTTCGAGTACGCTGAACAGGACGGTGAACGTTTTTCGGACGTTTCATTAAACAGCGGGAAATTTTTTTTGACATTTATGAAAATTTCAGATGTGTCCCAATGATTACAAATGGCATTTTAATCGAAACATTCATGAATCCACGATCTGAAAAACAACAACGAAGCGAGCAACTCAACTCCGGATGCATGTTCAAGAATCGTAGCATCGCGCCGGTGCCACCCTTTCGAACGCCAATGATTATTGCACCCGGATACTGCTGTCGCCCTCCCGTCGATGGTCGCCGATCGTCCGGTGAAACGTCGCCAATGTCATTTTTCACAAGACCACTCGGCTCGGTCGACAAAGTTTCCAAGTTTCTTTGAACGCTGCTGTTTCGACACCACGTGAACATCGCAAAACAGACCAGACCAACGCCAACGATGGTGAGCACAAGCGAACGTTTCGGAAATAGTGACGGCTCCCGATTCAGTGTTGGTGGAGCTTCACTGGCGATTCCTGGTGACTTTTCGGACATCTTCGAATTTTGGTCCACTGCAACGCCAAAGCGTCTATGGATGAAACGACAGCGATTACGGGTGCACAACACAAAGC
>JASANC010001340.1:0-19001 GCA_030248135.1 Theristus sp. LFF4_11 | reverse complement strand
AGAAGAAATACGAACCGAAAGTTGATAAAGAACGTTTCAGATGCAACTGGTGTACTTGTGTGTCACATCGGACAGTCACCACAACACAAACACACAGGCACATAAGACATGCGGTGTCGCGCACGTTGTCGCAGCTGGTGTGTTTGTTTGTGTTGTGTGCATGCATGACTTTATAGAGGCGACACCCATCTGACCATCAGGAAGGACTTCAGTTTCATTCAAGCAACTATCACTTTTTTTATCCCAGCTCGGAAGAGACCACCATTGCTCAGCGTCTTGTGCTTAGGTCGAAACGTCACTTGTTTGTTGGTTTTTTATTTGGTTAGAATTATCAGATTTTTTAAACTGGACCCAGTACTGACACGGTCAACCCAACACCAATGGTCAGCCGAGCTTTTTTTTAGTATTTTCCAGGGTTTTTTGACGCAAAATCCTGCGTCAATGACGAAAAATATTTTGGGCTGACGCAAAAAAATTCGGTCGTTTGCGTCAGCGGACGCAAACAAATTTTTGGGACGTCATAAGGCGTATTTTTAATTATTTATGCACAGATTAAAAATTTTAAGCGCCTTCGGCGCAGAGCAGGCCACGTACACATTACAATTTGTCTGACAATATCGATCATGCAAATAAAATGGATGGCATGGTCAGCTGATTCATGGTTCGCTTTTCAGAATTGTTCAGTATTTTGTTGACAACGGTTCGATGTTACAACAATTTGTTGTTTTGAGCGTGGCAAGATTCATATGTCCACTAAACTCTTATCCGAAAAAAGTTTATGTTCGCTCCGTTTCTAATCGTCTGTGTTTTTTACATCTGAATAGGCTAGAAACATTGAATGACGTCTAAAAAGCGTAAATGTCAAAATTCGTTGTTGTCACAACCTGTTTTCAAAAAATTTTCGCTGCGCGAGGAAGTTACAATTTGATATAGTTTCATTGAACCAAGAGTCCCATCAAGTGCCAAAATCGCTTGTTATTTGACCACAGATGTTGAAAACGCTGCTTTTATTGATTGAAGATGCCGAAATGTGTTTCGTTAACGTTATTCGTTTGATTTAGACTGGTGTCATATTGACGCAAAAATATTTGGGCTGACGCAAAAATTTTCGACCGTTTGCGTCAATTGACGCAAAAAAATTTTGACGAGAAAAAACCTGGTATTATCAATTTTTTGGGTTCTGCGACTGAATGCGTATGCAGACGTAAAAACGAATCCAGTTTCCATCTTTATGTAGCAAGTCAAAATAGTCTGAGTGACCCAGCCCCATTAAGGGGATTCGGATTACTCGGACACCAATTTTGAATTCCCGCGTCATGCATGAAACTTTTTACCTATCCATGCGCGCAGTGAGTCTCGGTCGGAACCGAAATAAAAAAGAAAAGATCTTCGCATTTTTTTCTCCCCCCGCCATCCCACACCACAAAAAAAAACAAACAAAAAAACGCGACGAGAGCACACTCCGCGCACGCACCTCCACCACCCAGCCCGCGGGGGGCGACTCCTCATCTCTCGTCATCAGCGACATCGCACCGTCGTCCACAACGCGCACCGGATAATTAAACTCGTAGGCGGCACGAATGACGTCGGGCAAAGGTGGGTTGTGTTCCCCGGGGGGCCCCCCCCAAAAAGGCCCCCCCGGAAGACACCCACCAATTGTTTGCGGCGGTTGTTGGCGCCGGAGGATGAGGCAGCCACCGAGCAGCCCGCACAACCCACAAACAGGTAGAACACCCCATTATATGCTATCGGCTCATCCCCCCTCCCCAGACGTTTTTGACTCACTCACTGGACGACCAAAAATTGGTCGGAGAAGGGGGGGGGCGCTCAGTCAAATAAAAACCTTTCGTTTATTTATTCACGCGCAGCAAAATCCGCTACCGAAATTCAGTCTGCTGTGGGGTATACCGTATTACCTCTAATAAACCCCCATGGGGGTTTATTTCTTCAGCGACTTCTGGGGGTGGGGGTTTATTTGGGGGGGGGGGTTTATTTACAAACAAATTCTAGGAGGGGTGGGGGTTTATTGAAAAATGGCAAAAATACCTTGCATGGCAGGCAAGAAAGTCGCAGAAACTTCTACTTTTCACAGAGATTTCCTTTTGTAACAGCCTTTTGTAATGAAATTACCACTAACTCATCCCTTTGGGGCCTTTGGTAGCACAATTTCACCAATGTCACTGCATTCACCCACTGAATTCGCTAGGTATGTGTTTCAAACGGGTTTCTAATAAACCCCCATGGGGGTTTATTTTGGGGGGGATTATTTGGAAACTTGTCGAGGGGGTGGGGCTTTATTTTTGGGGGGGGGGGTTTAATAGAGGTAATACGGTATGGACGGTTGACATCGCCCGTGTGAACTGCGTTCGCCACGTAGTCACTCCGAGGAGCAATGAACAAAAACAGCGAGCCCGCTTCTTCAACGCAACAACGAACAAACGTGCGCACCAGAACGGCATCAAGGCCGTTCGAACGTGGTGCGTGCCGGCGTCGGCGGTCGGGTCAGGCGCGGTCGGTGCCCGCAAGAGCGACAACGCCAACCGCGAGCCCCGGCAACTGTGACCGTACTTGTCGCTGGTCAGCATCGCCACGCCACGGGCGTTGTCCGCCAACAGCGCGTACTTGTGAGCGCACACCTCGTATCTGAACACGCACACAGCCGCTGACACACAAAGCTGCGGTTTATGAAAGAACTGGTTTTTCTGACATACACTGAACTGAACGTCGGGTTGTTTGCAGGTTGCCACGAGGCGAGAGTCTCGGGTACTGGCAACCGTAACTTATTTGAAAAAAGGCCTTTCCAAATTTTATTTGTGAAAAGGGTTGTGAAAAACTGCGATCCCGCACAGCAATGCATGCGTCACACACTGCACGTGTGTGCAGCCAGCCAGTCGGCAAACAATCATTCACAGATGAACTGTGGACAGTACAGTCGAACGAACTCTATAAACTGTCGGCAATCAGCGGATTGGCTGCTGCACACGAGTGCACCCAACCCAGCCAATCAGCTGCACGCATATCAACATTGACACGGCAGTGCACATGGAACGTACTTTGCCGCCTCCCAGCTGGTGTTCGCGTGCGTCGGCCGATCGACATAGCCGAACTGCACATCGTATCTGGCCGTGTCCGCTAGCACACGCAGGTCGTGCTCCCACTTCAGCAGGCGGTGACGTTCGTGCCAGTCGACCGTCGTGTGGAACTGCAGATAGCGGCTGTTCGCGTGCAGGGTGACCGTCTGCGACAGCGACGAACGCTCGGAAATGCGCAGGCGGAAGTGCAACTGCGGACAAAAGAGAATGGAAAACAGTGAATGCATGATGAAGTGGCTCGGTGTATGTGGGTGAGCGCAACCACAAACACGCAAATCTGATGGTAGCACAGGCACAGATGTGTGCACACTGCTCGCAGCAGCTTTTGTTCAGTAGCTGGCCTTCTCATGCCCTGACCGGCCATCAAAACCAACGCAAATACAGTGTTTTTTTGCGAATTTCACAATTCAGATTTTTTTAGATTTAAATTATTGAGAAAAACAGGTTTAAAAACAAATTTTTCTTCATGATTTTTCTGTGTCTTCTGACGACGAAGTCCAAAATTTCGGGTGTTAACCCAAATTCTTAGACGTCTGTCAAAAGCGCACCTTGACAACAAAGAAACTCTGCGAGACTATGCTCATCGGCTTTATAACGTCGCTCAGCAGCTGTCTCGTCTCAAAGTGATAGTCCATCACGTCCCATGCGTCCCAGTAAAGCGGCACATCGTGGTAGAGCGCGAATTGATTCGCAGCTGTCACGAGGTTCGTCGGCTGCAATGTGCATTGCGAAACGTCAGGCAAACTCAAAATTATAGCTCAATTCACAGCTGAAAAAAGTACCTAGAAATGTTGAATGAGGGAAATCGGGAGAATATCGCTCACTTGTCACCGATTTATTCAACTTGAGTAAAATTGAAATTTGGCCAGTCATGAGTCAACAACAGTTTCCGATGGAACGCTTGTCCAAATGCAAAAACTGAGAATTTTTTCACACCACATACAGTCGAACTCTATAAATTATAGAGAATCAGGTGATTGGTTGCTGATCACGTGATGCATGCTTTCTGTGCACGCCAAACTCCGCCCCCATAGCAATTTCTGCACAGAAAGCATGCATGCACGTGACCACCAGCTACAACGCTGATTCCCTATAATTTAGAGTTCGACTGTTGAGAGAAACATCGGGCGAACTGTGTGACCGGGTATGAGGCATGATGTAGTATAACGTTCATATTGGCACTTTTTGACCTTGCACCTTTTCGGCACAACTCATTATTGCGCACGCACGTAGATACCGAACACACAGCGAATTCATCTAAAAACAAACCAACAACAGAATCACCAACGTTTGCGTAATCCGATTTCTGCGACTCCATTGCCCAGAACTCGCGAATCTGCCCAGCACGATTCATTCGAGCGCGCAGACAATTGTTGGATATTACGAAATCGCCATTCGCTTCTGTAAGTTTGGTTGCTGGTGCCGCAATTGACTTCGTTTGTTGTTTTGTTGGGATTTTAGGCGATGTTATCGATATTAGCCAGAGGGCTAACCCAGCGAAGCGTACAGAACGCCGTCTAGTAGGGCGCCCATCGAGTTTTCTCTGTCACTAAGTGCCTATACACCCCTCGGCGGGGCTCGATCCCCCGAACGCACAGACAACAGTCTACCACCAGGCCACAAGGGTGACTTCGTTTCTTGCGCGTTGCAAAGTTTACCTTGCGACAGGCGTACGTGATCTTGCGTCTCCAGTGTGCGTAGCTCCTCGGAAACGGCCACTGAAAGCGGCGGTATTTTGATGAGACCACCCGCGATACCTGATAGTGGAACTGAAACTTGAGGGAAACACGTGAGACTACGCCCAGGAGAAGACCGCGATTTACAGGAAACAAACGGTGCGTGCGATTAACGGCTTTTTGTAATATTATGTGCTCATTTAGTCTTGAATGTGGTGCAAGTGAACGCCTTGTCTGAAGACCGCGCACTTAGTTTTTTGCACGTTTTTCTTTCACCAACCGCGCAGAATCGCCAAGACAAACGCGCCTGCGGCGTTTTCGCAGACAAACAATATCAGGCAGCACATCGCACGTGTGTGCCAGTGCGTTTGCGATTGGCCTGAGCAACATTTTGACTGAAATCACGCAAAAAACAGGTGCCCCCGGTGTTCAGACCTGAGCGAGAACGGGAACGAACAACCAATCGACGACGTCACACAGCCCAAATTTTTCGAACGTGTCAAACCGATGGGGACGTCATGAGGCTTGTCATATATTTTCAGTTTGGCTGGTAAAACAGATGACGTCATTTCAGTTCAACACAATCGAAAAAAATACACAATCAAAATACCCTGATCGATTGCGATTTCTCGCGTCCACGGCAAACTGTTCAACAAATAACGCTTCGCGCACACATCATCGCTGTCCGTAGATGTGGTTCGTTTCGTCTGAATCAGGTTGTTGCTCCTCAACTCGCCGTGCGTATTCAGGCAACTTTGCTCGATCTCCCTGTACAGGGTGTGCGCGTCGTCGTACACGCTAGCAATCGAGCTGCCCGGTAGCACGTCGTGGAACTGGTTCAGTAGCAACGACTGCCACTCGCCGGTGAACGGGCGACTTTTGGCGCCTGCGAGAAAATGGTAGACAAAATTCAGTTGATTTTTTTTATTTTTTGTTATTTTTTCCAGAATTGGCTGTTACGGATTTTTAGTTGAGCAGCAACGGATAAAATGAATTGAAACATGGAAAGAACGAATAAAACGAACGAACAGCAATTTCGGCGATGTATTCAGCCGGGGCTGACGCAGAAACGTGTACAGAAAATGCTGTCCAGTAGAGCGGCTATCAAATATTCTACTCATCAAGTCCCAAAACTCCCCTCGACGGGGCTCGATCGACCGAACGCCCAATCCACCGCGCCATCACCAACCATCAACCGATAAATACTCCATCGTCGCCAACATCTCCGCGTCGTGCAGCAGTATTTCGCAAGCGCGATTGCGGTGTTTCACTTGCGCCTGACTGGTGAACGTGCCCTGGTGCAACTCGAGGTACAGCTCACCGGACCAGGTGCACAGGCGCGCCGTGTCATGGCGTTCAATCTGGTATTGCGACAAACGCAATTGAAGTGGCGAGGAAAAATTGAAAAAAGAAATGAAATTTCAAAAAAAGAACATTTATCGACCGAATAAAATAAGAAACCGAAGACTCTGCATGTGATTTTTTTGGTGGAGATGAGCAAAAGCGAACAAAAGTGGGACACGCGCTGTTGCCGCTGTATTACAACGTGCAAGCACTGTTTCTTGCGGTTTCGCCTGGTAACCGTATACCGCGGGCCCCCAGGCTCGTCAGTACAAGGCCCGGGCTGCACAGTCTAATCAAATGTTCGCCTGTCTGTGTGTGTGTTTGTCCGTTTCATCCTGCCACGTGTGCGTGTGTGAAACGAAACAGTGCACCGATCTTCCCACCAGATCATCAGCACACAAGTGGTGGAACCGGAACCAATCATAAAAACTTGCCATCAAAAAGAAATTCTTCAAAAAAAAACACAAAAAAACATTTCTCACGTGCTCGAAAAACTGTCGCGGCGTGGCGGCCACCACAGACGGCAGACCGAGCGCTCTGAGATCAGCCTGAATGAATCGATCGAGCCGCGCGCACATCTCCGCCGTGGGCCCACCGCCGCCGTCGCCGTGGCCGTACAGCAGCAACGCACGCTCGCTCCGGCCGTGCTCTGCGTGTGGCGTACCGGATTGCTCCAACAGGTCGGACACTAGCACCTGCACAGTCGATTTCTAGATTCACTGCAAATTTTTCAAAAAAGTCATACCAAGAAGCTCACCAAGATGCCATGCTATCCTTATTTTCCGAACGTGAGAAACTTCGAGAAATACGCATACCATCTTGGTGAGCTGCTTGGTGAGACTATCTGTTTGTGTTAGCCTACAGTTAGCTGATTGGTTGGTGTACACGACGTTCGGGCGGAGTCGGGCATGCAGGGAATGCATGCATCCATTGAGCACCACCCCCAAAACCAATAAAGTCACAGTAACCAACTTCGTTTCTGTTGAGTTTTGTCCACTTTCAACCGTTTTCAAAGATTTGTTTTTACAATAAAAATAAACGCTCACCTGGCGATTATACGAGCCGCCGGTCGGGAAATGCGTGAGCACTTTCGTCCCGTCGATACCCGCCCACCAGAAAGTGTTGTGCGGGAATTTGTTCGCCAGGTTCCAGCTGAGCTTTTGCGTGACGAACCGCCGCATGCCTTGGATTGAAAGAACGATACATGCGTTTTTTTTTTCATTTACTCTTATTATTATTGTTGGTGCAACATTTTGAGAAACCTTTATCGCTGTTATCGCTTAACTGTTATCTGTTATCGCTTAACTGGAACGGTTAAAATGTTCTGCTCAAAAGCCGTTTTCGTTCGAAAATGCAAACAACAACTCAAAATAGTTTATACCAGCCAATTGGATCAGCTGAGGCAACTGCGACGAGTAACCGAACGTATCGGGCAGCCAAAATTCCGTGCAGATGCTGAGAATAATATTTCGAAGTTTTAGTTTCTTTCAACCAAACAGTTTCTATTCGTCAACAAGTGAGATTCGACCTATTCCACAAAAACCACAATCAGACGCTGCACTAAAAAATAAACTTGAATTCATGACCGCACTGAGTGGCTTTCCGTGCTGCAACCAATCAGTATCAGTGCATCAAGCTGAAAACAAACCCAGTCAGCAAAAGCAGCGAAATTTTCAACCGAAACAACACTCACCCAATCAAACCGTCTCATTAAAAAACCCAAGAAAATCAAATCAAAAAATCAAATCTTGTGCACCGTGCCAGCTGTGCCTGTGCGTTTGTGCAGAAAATGTGTGTTTACAGCGAAAGCGCAATGACCACTCGGGAGCTAGGACTTCAGCACAAATCATCGTACCTGCCAAACTTCTGCTCAAAATAGCGCTGGCCAATCAGCAGCTGCCTGACGAACGATTCACCGGACGGGAGATTGCCGTCCATCTCCACCCAGCAGCCGCCCACCGGCACAAAGCGGCCTTCAGCCGCGAGTTTGCGGATGCGCTTGAACAACGAAGGGTAGTCCTGCTCCAACCAGGCAAGCTGAAACACAAGGAGACGCATGTATGTGTGTGAGAAAACATGATTCAATTTTTGGCATCTGGACAAGCGTTGCATCGGAAACTGCTGCTTACTCTGCATGATGGCCCTTTTCATTTCAGCCTAGACAACATCAGATGCAGTAAAGGGGTGCACGGCCTGATCAGTGATGTGCCCCTCTTGAGTTATGCAAAACAACGCCCCCCACCCCCCTCAAAATACCTGTTGCGCTTGCGAGACGGCGAACACGAGCGTGTCATGCCGTTGCATCAGTTGCGCCACATTCACCCAGCTGCGTGCGCATTTCCTGCGCGTCTCCGCGAACGGCCACAGCCAGGCCGTGTCGATGTGACAGTTCGCCACCGCGTAACACCGAAACTCGCCCGTGCACAGTTGGCCGCGAACGTCGGCCACTTTGCTGTTGTTTTGTCCGAAATAGCCGTTTGCGAGTGACTTCGATTTCCGTAGTGATTCGACGTCGGTGGGGTCGACGCATAACAGGTTCACCATCGCGTTTGCGGTGTAGAGCGCCTGCGCAAGTGAAAGGGACTGTTGGCACAGCTTGTGTTGGCGTTTTTAAACCGGACCAATTGACTTAAAAAAACCAAGAAAAACCTGCGTTTTCGCGGGTCCGTCGCCCAGCAATTTCGCCAGATCCAGCAATATCTGCAGGTCACTCGTCACATCCTGCACGTCTTGTCGCAGTAGTGCGAGTTCCGCCTGGACAGTTGAGTTTTTTTCACCAGTGACTGTGCAAAATCACCGACAATCAACAGCAACAGCGTCGAAACCACCGACCTGTTTCAGGCGAAATGTTCGACTCAAATTCGGCGGATTTATTTGGCCGCCATCACCCGCTCCAAACAGACCGTTGCACGCGCACTCAATGTAGAAAACGAACGATTGTGCTTGTTGGTCGGATTTTGATAAATCACGCTCCAGAAAAGCCGCCACATCAAATGTGGTCCGACCGAAGTCGCTTGACAGACCCTGTGGGAAAAATACAAAAATTGTTGTTTCATGCTGACGCAATTTCGGTTTATTTTTTTTAGAAAAAAACCTGCAGTGTAAAATTACATGTGTGCTACAACAACTGCAGAAGATAACATTCTCGAAACGTTTTGTTTGCAAGCTATTGTCCCTCTGGTTGACACTGTCACTTCAGAATCTAGTTCTCACTCAGTCACATGCAAACACACGCACGCGAGATTGGACTGAAAAATAGGAAAAAAGGTTTCCGGTCTTTCAAAACAGACTCGGAGTTCTGTCGTTTCAACTCACTATTTACTTTCACCTTTTTGACCTTTTTAATAAACTCCCGAAGAAAATTCACCAATTAGGATTGAAACAACAAAACAAAACAAAACAACCTGCAGACATTCGCCCGCTGCTGACCACACCATCGCCTCACCATCGCTGTCCCACAGTAAGCGCAGTTCGTTTGTCGGCCAATTTTGCGGCACTCGAAACTCAACTCGAAACCAATGCGTGCTCCAGGTCGGGCCAAACTCGTGACCCACCTCAACGGGGCGACCTGAGTGCGTTTGTGCATCTCTCTCGTTTCAGTAAAATTTAAAAAAAAAGAAAATTTCCAGTATTGACTGGCTGTAAAATTCGTCTCTGAATACCGCACCGCGCGCATTCTTCGACGGACGTATCATCACACATCAAGCGTTTGCTATGCCAGTGAGTTTTTTTAAGTAACCGGTAAAGGATGCTCCATCTTTTGACTTTATCGGTGACTGCGAGATGTGGATCAAGACTGTTCATTCAATCAGCATGCCAAGAAATTCTCAAAAAAAAAAAACGCAGTCAATCATGACGGAGAACGAGACATGCAGGCAGTCAACGAGCGTCCGCAACACAAAAAACCACCAACCGTCGGTTCGAAATTTCGCCACGGCTTCCGCGAACTTCGGTCTCCGCTGGCCGCAGCCCAGCCAGACAATTTCATCCAGCGGTCTCGTGTCGCTGTACCGCTTGCCGAACAAATTGCAGTCGGTGAAATGATGCTCAGAAATGAACTTCTCCACGCGCTCAAACGTGGTGCGCCAGTTTTTGTTCGGCGGAGCTGTGCTCGATGACATTTTCCTTCTCAAATCCTAAAATACAGGTGGGCAGTTATTGCTTACCTGCATTTTTTTTGTCTGTCGGAAAACGAGCTTCTTCACGTGACACTGATGAAGCCACAATTATTAGCTACAATGGTCCACCAATTGAACACAAAATTCAATCAAAAAAATTGAAAGGAACAGTGAGATAAATTTAAATCCGCAAATTGGTTGACGGAACAATCTTCAAATTTCAACAGTGACAACAAAACTGATTTGTTTGTTTTTTATTTGCCTTTTATCTTTTCCATTTTGCACATAAACATCACGAATAAAATCAGTGCAAATTTTTCAGTCAACATTCATAACAAAATTGAAAACAAAACCTGATAACAGAATAACAGATACAAATCAAACCGTCGTCGCAAAAGGGCAAAACAAATAACAAGCAAACTGTGCACGCGACAAAAAAAATGCAATTGATTTTCAAGACATGTTCTTCACAATTCGTTCATTACTGGTAGTACAGCTCAAAATTGAAACCGTCGTGAATTTCGTAATCTTCCAGGGTGATGTGATCTTTGTAAACAGTGTACCTGAAAGTTTCTGTTTTTTACCTTGACATGACAAACATACGAAAAAGAAAGCTGCTTGTCTTGTGTGATCGATCCAACTTCATTTGTCAGTTTTTTTCAAAATCAATACGCGACAAACAGATTCAGAAAAACAAAAGAAAACTCACTTACCACTTTTTCAGGATGATTTTTTCGTGTTTCGTGCCGGTTTGCGCGGCGATCAGTTTCTTCAAGTCACCAATTGTGTCTGACGGGCTGAAACAAAAGAAAAGATCCCAAATTCAGTAAAAAATTAACAGAATCTGTGGTGAAAAAATTTCGCGACTGTGGCATTTTTAGAGAACTCACTTGCATTTGACGCGTACTTTCTTCCCGAGTCGATCATTCACTGTGATCTCAATCATCTTCGACGCCTTACGGAGCAGAGAAGAACAACGCAATAGATCAACTGATTCATCTAAAACATCGCCATCAAAATATAAATTCTCAAATTTTCAACTTAAAAAATAAATAAAAATGCTAAAAAGAAGAAGAAAAAATTACTTTGTGTGCCCTAAATTCATTTGTATGGGTACTCAAAAAACATTGTTTGTCACTGACAGTGCCCTGCTCGTGTTTCGTTTATCTTGACAGAACAGTTGAATTTTTCAGAAAAAATCACGTAAAATTACTGTTCCGCTTACTGTCAGTCACAGACTGTGCGTCACTCCGTCTGCTGCAAATGGTTTGAAAGAATGCTGAAAAACCTGAAAAACGCGAAACTGGTTTGCACTGATATAAATGATAAATCTGAGTAAGACTGTCAATACATATTTATCCATCATATATTGACATAAGGTCACATTTTAGAACTCAGAAACGATTTTCAGTTTCAGTTTAACTGAAAAGTATTCCTTCAAAATGTGAACATGTTTTTGTACAGGCACTTTGACAATTGTTTATTGACACAATTTCATTCAAACGGTGACACAGTGAACGGAAAAATGTTGACTTTGGTCTCAAAAAGTAGAGATCATCAGGCTTCGAAAAGAAAAAAAGTTTGGTTTTTATCCAGAAGAAATTAGACCACTTTTGTGTGGTCTTCATGGTGTGAACAAAATTCAACTATGGTGTTTCAACAACAACGCGAGCCACATTTTTCCATTTACTCCGTTTATTTCTTGACATTTTCTTCGTTGGCAACATTTCGTCGAGGGTTTACGCAAGACATACGCTGTCCGTCGGGTTATGACGCGTTCACGGAGGTATAAAATGTTGGAAACGTAAAAATGCAAGTAATATCAATTTTTCAAGTTCTGCGACTGAATGCGTGTGCAGACGTAGAAAGGAAACTAGTTTTAATCTTTGTGTGGCAATTCAAACTCACCTAAGTGACTCGGCCCCATGCGGGGGGCTCGGATCACTACCAATTTTGAATTCCCGCGTCCTGCACGCAACTGTTTACCTATCTATGGGCGCATTGAGTTGCGGGACCAAAATAAAAGATATACGGTATGGCCGGTTAAACATGGCAGCTTTTTTCAGGGTGCAAGGAGCGCGCGAATTTTGAATGAAAGAAAAAAGACGTTCAGAAACTGAATTGTGTGCCAAATTTTACGCGTTTTTAAGCTAATGGATTATCCGCGCTATTCTATTCATTCTTTATCCCTTGTACACATGATTGGGAATTTTTGAAAAAGACAACTCCTAGTCTACGGCTGATCCCGCCTTGATGAACTGCCTCATTTATTCGGCCATACTGTACTTATCCTGAAAATAAGTTTTCCTAATGTTCCTAGTGAAAAGAAATTATCCAGTACGATACATTATTGTTCTTGTCTTTTCAATCAATTTCCAGCTCACTGGAGGCGCTCGACTGTGCGCCCCCAACAGTGCGACGGCGTGTCCTACTGGCTTCCAATGCATGCTTGCTTCAAACGTTCGATACCAGGTTAATTGAATTTGATAAAAACGAAACATGTTTTACCTTTGTTGTAAAACACACAGAATCCACTTTGTAGATTTATCCGATATACACGAAAATACAGCTAAACTTCCTTAAAATCTGAACTGAAACCCATATGAAATTCGAAATCAGCACAACCGACACCGATAGGAAAGGAAAAACAACAGTCGAACTCTAAAGTATAGGCAATCCAACTGATTAGGGGGTCATTGTTGTGGAGGCGGTGTCTGTTATGCATAGAAAGCGTACACCACGTGATCACCAACATTTTTATTCGCTTTTTATTATCCCAGTGTTGCGGCATTCGACAAGGCTGCCCGGAAAACACGGCCGCATACGGCAGTCCGTACGTACAGTGCACCGCCATAAACCAACAGTCCAACTGCCCTACCGGCTACGTTTGTCGTTGCAGTGAAACGATGCAGATTCAGATTTGCTGCTCAATCAGCACACCTGGTAAGGTGGCACAGTTGAAAATTCGGTCTCAAAAAACAACCCGAAGTTTGACAAAAAACATGTGAAGTTTAGTTTCACATTCAAAAGCAAACGTTCGTTACTAAGTTTGCTCATACCGTATTACCCCCATTACTCATTAAACCCCCCATTAATCCCCCCCCACCAATAAACCCCCACCCCCACGACAAGTTTCCGAATAATCCCACCCCCACAAATAATCCCCCATGGGGGATTATTGGAAACCTGTTTGAAACACATACCCAGCGAATTCAGTGGCTGGTTGCAGTGAAAATGATGAAATTGTGCTACCAAAGGCCCCAAATGTATGAGTTAATGGTAATTTCATTACAAAAGGCTGTTGTAAAAGGAAATTTCTATGTAGAGTAGAAGTTTCTGCGACTTTCTTGCTTGCCATGCAAGGTATTTTTGCCATTTTTCAATAAACCCCCACCCCTAGAATTTGTTTGTAAATAAAGCCCCCCCTCCCCCCCCACCAATAATTCCCCCCCCCCCCCATCAATAACCCCCCCTAAAAGTCGCTGACGTATTAATTTCCCATGGGGGTTTATTGGGGGTAATACGGTATTACTAAAATTGCTACTAAATTTTCGACAAGTGTTGAAATGAAAGAGTTGTAGTTTTATTACGAGAGTTGCAACTTTTTGGGAGCAAACACGTCTGCATGTATATATGTAGTGATGCATGTCGAAGTCTAAAAATGCGCAAAGTCCGATCGTACAAATGAGCCACTGGCGCGACGTAATCACGCTGCCGTGCAAACCCGAGCTGCCGTGCAAACCCGCCCAAATGGTCAAACGAACAACAGCGAGCCACAACACGAACAATCAACACGCGCAACGGCACAACAACGGTGAACGTCTGAACAGTCTACTAACCACAACGAACATCCAACCAACCAGCAACGGACTTCAACCAATCAACGACAAGAGCCACAAATAATGATAATTGAACATTCGTCGATCATTCTGATGTGAGCTATGCGTCCGCTACGCAAGCTCAGAGGTCGACAGATGATTTCTATTAATTCAAATCCAACCAATCAGTAAGTAATCACCATTTTATAGTAGTAGCTTAGCATTTATGTGTATTTTTCTGAGTAGCTTAGCGTTCTCGAACTGAACTTTAAAGACCATCGATTTTAGCAGTTAAAACATTGTCAACTATTAACAAACAATACATCAATCGATGCGTCTCGTCAAGATCTATCCGAATCCATCGATATTTTATTGTTTTATAAAACTTTTCAGCAGACTTTTTGTTGAGTTTCGATGTTACACGTTGTTGTTGTGCATTGTTATGTGTGCCCGCGTGTTGTTGTTGCGTGCATGCATAGAGCGTGCATTCTTTGTGTGTGCCCGTGACGCTTGGAAGGCGGAGTTTCCCACGCAGATTTCGAGTACGTGATCTTTTCGCCTTCCGTTTTTGTAAACCCACTTCAGTTGCAATATTTTATCATTATGAATATTTGAACTCCGTCGTATTGCTTTTATGCAATGAATGTCTTGGTGCGTGTATTGCCGTCGTCGAAACAGTGAGAGAATCTTGGCATTATTAATTTGTGCCACCAGCTCGCATTTGTCTCGTCCCCGTGCAACCTCACTTTCGTCTCGGGTTAGTCTTTTACTTGCCTATTGGAGTGCAATTCTGAGCGACTGGGGGAACCCCCTGTGCTGGCTTGCCTATCAGTTTCCGACTCTGAGCGGCTAAGGTTCCCCTGTGCCGGCTTGCCTATCAGTTTCCGATTCTGAGCGACTAGTGGTCCCCTGTCATCGCTTGCCAATCAGTGATCAGTTCTGAGCGACTGAGGCCCCCCTATCCCTGCTTGCCTATCAGTAACTAGTCCTGTGCGACTGAGTCCTACCCCTTAGCTCGCCTATCAGGCTGGGAGCTGTGCGACAGGAATAGACCCTTAGCTCGCCTATCAGGCTGGGAGCTGTGCGACGTTGTTAGCCCCCTAGCTCGCCTATCAGGTTGGGAGCTGTGCGATCGGTTTAGCCCCTTAGACTGCCTATCAGGTTGGGAATTGTGCGATCGGTTCAGACCCCCTTGGATTGCCTATCAGGTTGTATTCTGAGCGATAGAAGATTAGCCCGGATTGAAAGTTTACTAACCCAAATTTATACCCCGTAGTGACTCGTAATCGCGCCGCTACACCCATCAATTTCATCAGCTGTTCTGTAAGGCATAGATGCAGAGTAGTGTAGCACTAACCCGGCGGATGCAATCAGACTCAACTGGCACCCAGGTTATGCCACTGGCGAGTCTGCCGCCCCCTCCCGCTAACCGCTGTCCAAGCACTCCCCTGGGCTCTGATGACTTGTCTACAAGCCCAGTACGGCTGCACAACGCTGATTGGCGTCATCACCCGTCGTCCCCTTGGTTGCCCGCCGTCGTCGATGACGTTCGTCAGCAGTTCGTCAGCCAGAATAGAAAGTGGGAGCCGTCAACCCAGGACCGGGTGGAAAGTGACATACCCCTGCGGGTAGGGAACACCATTGCATATGGAGGTCTGTGCCTGACCCTTGACGGTTCTAACCAAGGGCTGAACTTGCGAACTGAGTGCTATCCTTGCAAAGCTCCTGCATCTCGACGAATTTTCCTGAACAACCACAACAGTCTAACCAATAGCTCCTGCTATCAAAACCCCAACTCTAGCTTCTCTGCGTCTGAAGACGATTGGCCCAAAAACAACAAACAACAAATCGCCGAAACAACCTTCAACCACGCCACCCAACACAATTTGTCCACTTATTGTCCCTTCCCAAACCAACAATTCTCCACCACAAATCAACAAACAGCAGTGACAACTAGCATCGAAAATTCTCCGCAACCATACAACCAACTCAATTTCATCTCAACCAACGTCGACAATTTCTACAACGCCGAAAATCAAAGCCAATCATCCAACGACGTCGATTTCAAAGTGAGCAGCGCCACGTTCAAGAGACGAGTGCTGAGCAGCGCCACGAAAATTCAACCATCTTTCGAAAACTGTAGTAACAACCTTTTCCAAAACTTTCTGTCCACAGCCGCCCCTCTGCGTCCCTCTATGATGCACAACCTCACCGAAACACCACAACAGTCCCTTCCTAAAACCAGGAGCCAACCAAAGATGTCCCGTGCTCAGGATGACTCGTGCCGTTCTTCCCGGAGTATACGCCTGGAGGAGACAGGTCTGTCGGTGCAGGATCTCGACGACCCGTCTAAAGAACCTAGTTCCGCCTACCATAGGGCACTGACGTGGACCCGTTCGGTCGCCTCCCGACTTTCCTGTCCGACTCAGATACGCCACGCCGTGGAGAAATCACGTGACGTCGTCGTAAGTGACGTTCTGCCGTCAAGTTCCGTGTTTCAGTCTCACACTTGTACCAATCCCGAAACAACACGCCTGGAGGAGATGAGAGCGCCGGTGCAGGATCCAGACGACTCGTCTAAAGAACTGAGTTCCGCCTACCATTGGGCACTGACGAGGACCCGTTCGGTCGCCTCCCGGTTAACTTGTCCGACTCAGAAACGCCTGCGTACGGAGAAGTCCTGTGTTGAAGCTGCCGCCCGGACTCCAGTCAAATTTTGGAACACTCAAAGAGTGCAAAACCCCTCTACCTCTTCTACTAAACGGACTAAACTCAAAACGGTCATAACACCCCCGAGGACTGATGAAAGGACCAGTTGTCTAGCCGGTGGTACTGGCAACCAATTACTGACGACAACGACTGCAGTTTCGTCACGAATCACCGCACTAACCGAAACCCCTCCACAATCCCTCACTCTGAATCCCTCTCCTGGCTTAACGCGAAACGCCCCGCGAAGCCAACAAAACACCCCACCCCTTCCCTCACCAAAAATCTTCCCTTGCAAAATGTTTCAAAGCCGATCTGACAGCGACAATACCACGCCAAACAACAATGAAGAAACGGCTCCAAAACAAAACCCACAGTCAAATCAACCCCCTAAAAATTCCGACCCTAAATCATCAACAGCGACTTCACAAAAACCAAAACGACCAAATAAAGTAGCTCCAAACACACTATGCCGCTATATTCGTGAAATGACAAAATTGCTGCAGTACCCAAACATGTATTTGAGTGCTGAGGATATCATGAAGGACCAAGTGTACCCACATTTCGATGGGCGCACAGAATCGATAGTTTCAGTTCGAAAATGCATGGACGAGTATTGGCAAGCGATGGAAAACGCAAAACGAAAAGCGGCTGAACAACAATTGGCGCAGTCAACAAAACCACAGTTACAATCACGTACCGTCGCTCCAGCGAAAGCCGTTGAAAGCGATGAGTCAAGCGTTGAGAGCGACGATACTCCCGTCAGCTCCGCTAACCAGAGTAAACCACCAGTAAAACAACCAATCAGACGTAAAAAGACCTCTAATTCTAAACCAACCCCATTACCTCCGCAAAACCACCCAGAAAATACCCCGGTTCTTTTCGAAAACCAAACCCAAGCCCCAAAACCCCAACCCACAATTGTCGCGCCGGTGAAAACCGATAGCAGCGACGACACGAGCGTTGAAAGCGATGGTTCATCCGTCAGCTCCGCTACGCGAATCAAGAGAAAGACCAAGACTAAAGTAAAGCTAAAGATGCCCCATAAAAACACCCCTGCCTCCAAACCACCTCAATCACTCCCACCAAAGCCCACGGAAAACATTTCTGATGTTCCTGAAGTTCTCTCACCCGCATCCCGAGAACTTCGGTATTTGAACAATCAAATGGTGCAAATCCAGAATCAGTTACGTGAAGACCAACGTAAAGGTTTCCGTCAGATCTCTGAATGTCTTGAGCAAACCATGGCTTCGACATTAGCCACCATGCTCGATGTTCATGAAGTTCGAAACCGCCACCAACATCAAACTCACTCCCACCCCTTACACCAAAATGACCCTAGTTCCCCTCATTCCTTGAACCAAATCCCGCTAACCCGACAAACTCTTCAAAACACTACCAGTTATGCTGAACCTCCCCAGTCGAAACCGCAGCCGACCAACCAGCTCACACGAGATCCTCGGTATGTTGGCGCGACGTTTCGACAAACCACTAACACACCCACTCCAATTAACAAAGACCCTGCCTACCGTTCGACCACAGTTGGTTCCGTGGATCCATCTCAATGCTTCCAAAACCCCGAACGCAATGCCATCTACACAGAACAAGAATTGATTACTCGCCAAAACAACATCCTTCAAATTCTCCGTTCTTCAATTGGCCCCTACAACTGGCAAAACAAGAAGAAAAGCGGCCCAATCCAGTCGTTTTTCCAGAAATTCGACACAATTTGCAATATGACCCATCTCGATGACGACGAACGACTGCAGTACCTTCGCTGCTTTCTCGAAGGCACGGCGTTAAGTCGTCTCAACAGTTTGGACCCCAATACCGCCAGTAGTTACAAAGCTGCTCGACAAGCGCTTATTGAATCCTTCTCAACCTTTAAACATTGCCAAGAATACCTTAACGAGCTCCACTACTGCAAACAAGGCATTGATGAACCTTTCGATGAGTTCCATGCCCGTTTCGATGACATCTTCCTTCCCTTTGCCCAAGATTGGTCCCCAGAAGAACGTGACCGCCAAAAGACTGTTTTCCTCACGCATGCGTTAAACGACAAACTTCGCAACCACGTCACTTTGCACTGCACCAGTATGTCTCCGGATGATCTCGTCTCGGAATGCCGCAAAGCTGAACGAAATTTTCACATCCGTAAACAACAAAAACTACAAAACCAACTACAGAATCACCAAGACAATAACCACACCCCGTCGACATCGCAACCACAGCGATCGCAACAATCTT
>JASANC010001337.1:0-33929 GCA_030248135.1 Theristus sp. LFF4_11 | reverse complement strand
GGGAAAACGAACGTGATGTTATCACTGATGAGGCCACCCCTCTTCTGCATATGATGTTGGCCAGGCCGAAATGCAGAGAACCACCACACAAATAAATTGATTTGACAAGCAGAAACCGAATTGTTCATGATTCACAAAACCGAATCTTTCCAAACTCCACCCACCCCAGAATGCCCTTTTCGAGTTTTTCGACGTGACTTCGTCGACCACTCGTCGCCATCGCCGGCTGATGTTTCATTGTTGCCGTAAGAGTCGTACTCACTCGATGGTTGCTGGTGCACCCTTCTCTCGTCCCAGTCGTGCTGTGCTGTTGCTGTGGTTATTTTCTGCGCAACCATGGTCTTGGTCGGATTCAGTATTTGCGAGTCGGGTTTTGGTGGTGGCTGTGAGAAAGAATGGTGATTTAAAACCGTGATCACTGATTGGTTGAAACCAGTACCAGAGCAGAACACCATCAAATTGGCCGCACATCCAGGCTAGTGCAACAAAGTTGAACGTTCCTTCTCATCCCAACCAGTCCGCCCGTCCCATTGAGATGCTTGTGTGCTTTCACCTCTGGTTTCCTCTTTGGCACCACCACGCCCGTAATTGCGCAATCTTCCGCTTTGGCCTCCTGAGTTTTCGCATCCGGTTTTTCTCCGGCCAATTGACTGTCCAACTCGATTTGTTGGCCAATATCGTCCACAATCAGTGGTTTCCTTTGTAGCTGTCGTTGATTGGTGGCTCTTTGATTTGCTTGCTGCTGGTTGGTCGGCGGTCGACTGGCTTGGCCACCTTGACCATCAGGGTAGGGATGACTGGAGCTTTGCTGTGGTCGATTATTGCTGTGGTCCTGGTGTGTGTGGTGTTTCTGCCAAAAAAATATACAAGTTCGACATACAAGTGCGGACAAAATCACTTAAGAATGGATCAGTTGTGACCTGCAGCATTTTCCACCCAAAAACCGTTGATTTTTTCAACACGTGCTTCTTTGATAATGTGGCATACAGTGTAACTCTAAATTACAGGCAATCAGCTGATTGGTTGGTGATCACGTGATGCATGCTTTCTATATAGGACAGACTCCGCCTCCACAGCAACCAATCAGCTGCTTGCCCATGATTTACGAGTGCGACTGTGTGTGTGCCCACTGTGAACGTGTGTGTGTGCAATCACACGAAAGCGCACGGCTGTCAGCAAGAACGTTGCGACCAAATGAGCAAGCCACCCAGGCAGACCTGTCGCGGCGGTATCGGCGGCGCCGTCGCATCGAAGTGCGGACTCCGCTTTCGTCTGTCGCCACTCGCACTCGCCCAATGGTCATCTGCAGTCGCTTTGTCCAGCCAAGCATTCTGACTGTGCAGTTCGGTTGCGTCGGCTGGGTGCGTCTGTTGAGTGAGCGCATGGCTGACACCGACGGCTGGTTGGCCGGCATCAGCAGGCTGCAATGCTCACACACGATACCTGTTTCGTCTCAGGAGCAGCTGTTTTCAATCTATTGCGTGGCGCACTCATCACAAACAAACACACTGGCACACGTACGACATAACACTGATTGTTACTCTGACAACAGTACTGCAACAGTGTTCATGACACAGCAATGGCACACAGTCAACAGACACACAGCACACATGAGCAGACACGTCCGCTGCGGTGATGTCGCATGCATTTGAAACGGTGCTGTGTTAGTGTGTACTGTCCTCAGACTAGGACACAACGTCAGACCAGAAAAAACGAGTCAAACCGATCACTGTGTTCAATGATTTGTTCAATGAATGTTCAAATCAATGAAGCACTTGCCAGAGCAAGACCCCGTCCGCTGCTGCTGGCGTGCTGTCGTGTGTCTGTGTGTGCGACCACCACGCCCGCCCATTGTGCCGTTGTGCCCTCGTGCTGCTGCTTCTGTTGGTCGTTCAAGAAATGTCTTCCGTGTGACACAGCACTCGGTGCAGCCCATGTTGCACCCGTCGTATTTCGTTGATCTCCGTGTTCTTCGTCAACGGGTGGTGACGTCGAAACAGACGCACGAGCGCTGAAAAAGTAAAAAAACAAACAAACAACAACAGCGTTTTGCTCCACTGATGTGGTGCATCAACACAACAACAACAATATTGTTGCAATAGTGACGCTGCACCACTGTCACGAACAAACGCAGCAGCAAGAATATCAAATGTGTGCCCGGTGCCTGTGCGTTTGTTTATGACCGTGGGAAAAAACACGCACACTGAAACTGCGCGTGAAGCACGTCGCTTCTACCAGCATTCCGATTTCGAAAGGAAACCAATATCAAGTTGCAGTTGGTCTGCTACCGTATTACCTCTAATAAACCCCCATGGGGGTTTATTTCTTCAGCGACTTCTGGGGGTGGGGGTTTATTTTTGGGGGGGGGGCTTTATTTTTGGGGGGGGGGGGTTTATTTGGAAACCATTTTTTAGGAGTGGGAAAATGGCAAAAATAACTTCCATGGCAGGAAGGAAGTCGCAGAAAACTTCTACCCAATTCCTTCCCCCCCAAATACCACAATCACCCCTTGGGCCCCCCACATCTCTTTTTCCCCCCCCCCCCCCCCCCCTCCCCGGGTGTTTTTCACACCTTACAACCCCCCCCGGGGGGTTTTTTTTGGGGGGGGGTATTATTTGGAAACTTGTCGAGGGGGTGGGGGTTTATTTTTGGGGGGGGGGTTTAATAGAGGTAATACGGTATTTGAACAAAAAAACCATCGGCTTTCTGAACATCACCAATCAAGCAAAGCCAGTCGAACCGAGCAGACGTTTGTTGTCCTTCGTGCACACAAAATCCCGCTTGTTTTACCGAGTGCTGCCTGTTGGAGCGTCATCGAGCGACAAACTGCGAGCGCACTCCGGCTGCTCCGATTCATCGCGCCTCGCCGGCGGCAACCGACATCGACCGAGTGCTTGCGCCCAGCGAATCGTGCGCTCAGCGATCAGACCGGACGCAAGTGGCTCACGCGGCTGTTGCACTTCTTCATCGGCATTGAAACTTTGCCACTTTGCGTACGTCGTCACTGTAACCGACCAGAAATACTTCTTGTCCTTTGTTTTGGTGTTGCGACTCAATGCTCGCACACAGATAGAAGAGCAGTTTTCATCCCTGAC
The DNA here is from genome assembly GCA_030248135.1 of Theristus sp. LFF4_11. Taxonomy (NCBI): domain Eukaryota; kingdom Metazoa; phylum Nematoda; class Chromadorea; order Monhysterida; family Xyalidae; genus Theristus; species Theristus sp. LFF4_11. The sequence goes on along the minus strand of JASANC010001337.1, from coordinate 30,834 downwards.
GCGGCGATTCAACGCAAAGGAAGTAGCACGCAATACGTTCCCACCAGACCAAACACCACCACCGAAAGCAACGCACCTGGCGGCTGCGGCACCCCGGCAGCGCACGCGTCCATCCAAGCGCGTCTGTTCTTGTCCGCCTGACTTTTCAGTCGCTCCAAATAGGCGAAATACTCGGATGAGGTCGAATACGGGGGCGGCGCAGTGCGGTGCTCTCGTGCGTCCCTCGCATTGCGCGACTGCTGCGGTGCAGGACGACGATCTGAGACATTGCAACAGTAGCGATTGTGTGCTGCACGCTGATTGGCTGCAGTTTGCACAATACTGAATGGGTAGACAGATTAGCTGGCGACAACCAGACTGCTGGTCTCTACTTTTGGATACGCATGGACTCAGTGTCATGCTCATGCTTGATGCGGCATTTCGAAATCGATTAAGTGACCCAGTCCAAGATGCACGGCTAGGTCAGTTGAGTCAATTTATTAAATTTACAACACCCAGTAAAAGTAATTTGCTGTCTTCGTCCACAGTGCGCATTGAGTCGCAGTGCCACCAAAACAATCACAAAATAGCTACGATCAAACTCTGCAATCAGCTGATTGGTTGCTGATCACGTGATACTTGCACTCTGTGCAGAACAGAACCGCCCACAGTGCCACCTCCGCAGCAACGCCCACACAGAGAGCTTGCATCACGTGAGCACCAACCAACCAATCAGCTGATAGCGTTGTCTGTAGGGATTTTAGGCAGTTTTTAGCCAGGGCTAACCCAGAACGCCGCCGAGCAGGGTGCCCATCGATTTTTCTGTGTCGTTAAGTCCCTATACACCTTTCGGAGGGGCTCGATCCCCCGCGCGCACAGACAAGAGCATAAACCTGCTATCACCAGACCACGAGGGTGACTATAAATTTGTTCGACTGTGCCCTGATGCCCACTGACCGCCACTCCGTGAGTAATATTCCCGCTGCTGACCATTTCTGCCACTGCCATCACGGACATTCGACGAATGCTGACGATGTTGTTGCGATGACATGGTTCGCTTCAGCAGAAAAAAATCAAAATCCTTTGCAGCAAAAAACCACTCCGATACATCAACTGGCGTCTGTGAAACCGATAACATTTGGAAAGTATGCTGCTGCAAATTGACATTTGCATTCGGTATTTCGTCACGCTTCCCTTGGTTGTTCAACAGTTTCTTCAAGGTCATATTCTTTATTCTTTTACAGCTCCTAAGACTCACCACAACCGGAAAAAACGTGTCAACTGCAAAAAAGCGCTCCTAAATTCCGTCAAGAAATAACAACATGCAGACTGTCTTCAGAACAAAGAAACATCAGTCAAAAATCAACAGCAAAACAAACAACAAATACAAAACAGACAGAAAACATTGAATAAAATAACACAGTAACCTACAAAAAATGCTAATTTCCCAATACCCGAAAATGAGCAATAACAAAAAAATCGTTCGATATACACTGTCACAGTTGAAGGCCATCAAACAAAGCCAGCCACCAAATCACCGATTGTCTGTCCCCAGAGTGATGCCGCTCGGGTCACTTTGCCTTTTTGCTGTCAGTCTCGTACTTTCTGTAGGTCTTGTACCAAAGTGCCGCGGGGAGGCCAAGGCACGGCAGCGCCATCAGCGCAAACACCGCCCAATCAGAGTAGTGCGGACTGAAGCGGCGCTCGTAGTCGCGCAGGCGGTAGATGTAACCTGCGAAATGTGCGCGAAACAATGGCGGAAGTTGCAAATGCACTGTCATGTCATACACGTGAATCGTATGCAGATACAGGCACAGATGGTGTTCCTTCAATTTGAACAAGAGTGTTTTGAACTCTGACCTGGTCGCTTCAAACACTGATCAGCAGCAGCAGTGCGTCATATACAAACGTGAATGGATATCATGAATTCACACGACACGACACAGCTTATCAGCACGCAATGAGCAATGCAGCTAATTTAAAAAAAATCGGTATTTCAGCAAAAATACCAGCTTGATAAACCAAACACCAAACCCGAAATGGACCAGAAAAAAGCGGCAACAACAGCAAGCGAGAAAAGCTTCGCCATCCACAGCAATTCTACAGTCGAGCTCTAAATTTTTGGCCCAACTCGAAATTGTCGATAATCAGCTGCTTGCTTGGTGATAACGTGATGCGTGCATTCTGTGCAGGACAGACTGCGCCTACACAGCAATAATGCCCACAAAGCTCACCAACCAATCAGCTGATTGTCGGCAATTTCGATTTGTACTGTAGCAAGCAGCGCCCCCCCCCCCCCCACCTTCGCCCGGTGCGGTCGTGAATCCGAGGCGTGGCTCGGTTGAGTCTTCGGTCGGCAGATACGAGACAGCGGCGGCCGTGTAGTTAAAGGAGCCGGCCTGCCGCGGCTTCAGCACCACCGCGTGGGACACGTTCGCGCCAGCACCGAGGCGCTCCCAGCGCACGAACAGCTCGCCTGTAATGCGGCGTTTGCTGGTGTCGCAAACGACTGTTGTTACGGTATGGCCGATTAAACATGGCAGCTTTTTTCAGGGTTCAAGGAGCGCGCGAAATTTGAATGAAAGAAAAACGACGTTCAGAAACCACATTGTGTGCCAAATTTGACTCGTTTTTTTCAACTAATGGATTATACGCGCTATTCTGTGCATTCTTTCTCCCTTGCACACATGATTGGAATTATGTTGGCATTTTTGAAAAGACAACTCCTAGTCTGCGATTGATCCCGCCTTGATGGACTGCCTCATTTATTCGGCCGTACTGTACCGTGTTGGCAGAAGCACGAGTGCAACAGACACAACACTGGTGGTGCACAGATCGCGTGAAACACTGGCGCCAGCTTTCTTTCTTTCTTACTCATCGTTATTGTACGATCTTTCTTACAGAAGCGTGTTTGTGAAAAAAACAACTGGGTGGTTCTTCATGGTTTCCCCAAAAGAACGACCAGTCGATCACAAACGGGCAAATGGCAGCTGGCCTCATCTGCAAAACAACACGTCTGATCGGCATCCCGGGCACGGTTTTCTACCAGTGCACTCATTCACCACAAAAGCTCTCTGGTCAATCCCATGCCTCACCTTTGACGATTTCAAAATGTTGCGTCGGAAAATTCGCACGATCATCCAGCGTCACTTTCAGGGCGGTCTCAATAAAGAGAAAATTTTTAAAAAAATCAAATACTGAAGAAAATACAGTCGAACTCTAAATTACAGGCTGTCAGCTAATTGGTTGGTGATCGCGTGACGCATGCTTTCCCTCTGTGGAAAACAAACTCCGCCCCCGGCATGCTTGTGCAGAAAGCATGCATCACGTGATCACTAATCAGCGGAGGCTGCCCATCATTCGGAGTTCGACTATAGAGACACAATTTCAGTCGTGAAGGTACAACACAACAAACTCTCCAACTCGCCAATGAGAAAACAGCGCACATCAACAGCAAACAGTGACTGCTGACCTTGTCACCGATGTTGTACAGGCGATAGTCGATGATGAACTCTCTGTCCTCGACCGCGTATTGACTGAGCATGAACTTGCTGGCGAGAACGCGCGCCCGACCGAGCTCGTTGATGTTGCTGTCACCCCCTTCGCCATCAGCCTGCGCCACACGAGCGCTCACAGCAATCGAGGCCAGTAGCAGCTGCAGCGTGTGCATTGTTTTCAGTCCTAAAAGAGTTACACATCTGCACAGAATTATGATTGATGCAACGGAAATTTCCAACTGGGCGCATCGCGCGACCAATCAACGGTCACAGACGAATTCAACACAGCCAATCAGCAACTGGAATACAATAGTTCAACAATAGAAAAGTTATTTTTCATTGTTGTAACACAACGCGTTTCATTGTTTTCCCGCGAGGTGTCGGTAAAATAACCGCATCAAAATAATTTGTACACTTTTATGAGCAACAATTGAAAAAATCTTTTATCAACAGTTCAAATCATTGTACAACCAAAAAAACGTTTTGACGGATAAACATAAATTCACCTTTTTACAAATTATCGGAACTGAAAAAGTTACATTAGAGAAGATAACAGTAACTGAGCAAACGGACCAGCTGACAATCTTACAACACAAAAGAACATTTACAAAACAATAAATTTAATCACATAAATAACCAGGTGTGGCATTGGGTAGTTTCCCGGAACAAAATCAACCAAGTAAAGTGAGTTCAAAAAAAAAACAAAACATGCGAACCGTTATAATACTGCAATATTCAACCGTTTCATTTTTACAAAAAAGGCGTCATGGAAACACAACAACACTGAATCCTAAATGCTATCTATACAACCACCGGAACAACTGGAAACGATTACTTTCAACTTTCAACTTCAATACAATTTTACATTAGTTAGTATTAGTTATAATTAGAATTAGTACAATTTTAAAAAGTCAAATCAAAAACAACTGAGCACCAGAAGCAGAACTATTCGGAATGCCGCGAACGGCCCGGTGAAATTTTTCGTCAACCAACGATTTCACGTGTTTTTCTGACAATTTTACCGGGCTACTATTCAACAATACTCGATACAAAACAGTGCACGAACTCCGCTGAAACGAAAAGCTTCGTAGGAGGCAGCGAGCGCTCACAAGTGTCCGGCGTCCTTGAGCTTCGCCAGCAGCTCGTCCACCGAGTCGACGACGACGCCCGCAGCGCGTGTCGGTGGCTCGCTGACGTGCTCCACGCTCAGTTGAGTGCTACGCACGTCCACACCGAGATCGGCCGGCGTCTTCTTGTCCAGTGGCTTCTTGCGCGCTTTCTGCAAGTGGTTTTTTTTGTTCATTTGTAACTCGGTGTTACCACACGACGATGCTATTCGTGAACATTTCGAATCAAACCATGTTCCACAATTTTTCTTCGGCTCGAGACTGAATCTTTATAGAAGTGAAAAAAAACGCGTTTCCGTGCAACTAGAAAAGCGACATGGCACAAAAAAGCATCGGTGGCTTTTCATCTGGCTGCAAACGGTCAGCACAAAACCTAAAATCTCATTCTTGCCATGATATTCGGCAGCGTCGCATAGCGTGGCTCGTTCAAACGCAGATCAGCGGTGAGCACAGTGGGCAGCCTCACCTTGATGTCCTCCAAGCCGCCGTCCACCTCGCGGGTGACTATGAACATGAGCAAATGAAGATGCAGTCGAACTCTTGTCACCCTCCTCGTGGCCTGGTGGTAGTGCGTTAGACTGCAGTCTGTGCGCTCGGGCGATCGAGCCCCGCCGAGGGGTGTATAGGCACTTAATGACGGAGAAAACTCGATGGGCGCCCCACTCAATGGCGTTCTGTACGCTTCTCTGGGTTAGCCCTGGCTAAAAACATCGCCTAAAAATCCCAACAACAAACAACAACAAAACTCTAAATTATAGGCAACCAGCTAATTGATCACGTGATGCGTGCTTTCTGTGCAGCACGCATTGCCGTGCGTGGCAGTCTTCTGTCCTGCACAGAAAGCATCTGCGACCAAGTGATCACCAACCAATCAGCTGCTTGCCTATAATTTAGAGTTCGACTGTGTTCGACAAACATAGAAACTCGACTGAGATGAGAGCAGTCAAGAAAAACATCGCTCGAAAAGTGGAACTACCGTTGAACCATCCGGTGTCGCCGGGCTCGATTTTACTGCAAAACGTCGCCTGCGACCAATCGAGCAGCCCGGCCGTCAGTTGACCCGTCTGACAGGCGTCGTCGTCAATCGCCTGCAAATGCAACGGCACTCGTTCGTGGACTACGAACTGTGGTCTGGTTGTTGAAAGCTGCCAGTTTTCTTTCGCGGAATACAGAGCATGAGACACTTTGAGATACTTTAAGAGCAAGAAGAACGAATGTGAGTGTGCGGTTTGGCTTATTGGTACACTCCACCCATGGCTTATTGCAACTCCGATCCCTCCTTTCTTCTTTCGTCCGCTCTGTATTTTTGGGCAGCAAAAAAGTGACAACTGACATGCTTACAGAAACATACTCCACGCCAGCTGATTGGTTGTTAAAAGGCGTTTGAGTTGAGGGAGGGTGTGTTGGTTGTTGTGCGCTATGGCGACTATTTGACCATGTTTCACCGTGTCTGTCAAATCAGGCTCCGTTTGTCGTTGGCGTTGAAATAAATAGCAAGAAGAACAGCGACAACGTTGACGCACTTGTTTGCCGACAATGATCACGTCGACTTTCTCCTTCGCAGCATACGAAGCGAACAGTTTCGCGACGTGCAGCGGCTCCATGGTTGCGTAATCTTGCTCGTCCACTTTCACGTGCACAGCGCGATCGGCGCCCATGGCCAGCGCTGTGCGCAGGGTCTCCTGAACGAGAAAAACGGAAATTCCATTGGCTATAAATACACTAAATCGCGTTTATATTTACTGCAGCAACAACTGCAGCTCCTTAAACACGTTTTCCACCAATGCGAAACGCGCCCAAACACGCTCAGTGTTAAGCGCCATTCATGGAGCTTGAAGCAGCAGCGTCGCTTCGCGCGGTGTCACTTTGCTACAGATTCAACAAGCAAAGCCAGCGCAGCTTCACATGCTAAAGTGCCGCCTGCGCGCGAATGCATGGACGAGACGGGCATTTACAACCGGCTTGATTGACTTTTCGTTAGCCATTTTTACAGGGTGATCAAATCAATCAATCAAAAGTCCTAAAAAAGTAAACGAACTGCAAGAAATAAGAAAAAACCCGGTTTTTCTGAAAAAATTGCGATCTTACAAATTTTTAAAGCTTCTCTCCAGCAATCTTGCAAAAATTTCAACTGTCAACAAAGTTCAACAAAAACCACACATTCCAAAGAGTGCGAACCTGACATTTATCGGGCCCCGCTGACATCGCGATCACTTCGCTCGCAAGTTTCTTCTCTTTCATCCTGACCGCTTCTTCAAGCGCGATCTCGTCGAACGGATTCATCGAGTGCTTCACGTTCTCCGTGACGACGCCGCTGTTGTCCGGCTTCACGCGCACTTTCACCTGCATTTTTTTGCAGCTGTTTAGTTTTTTGCAAAGCACAAAATCAGAAACTGAGAAACTGTTTGTTCATTGTGAACATGTGTCCTCTCTGTGGTCCCTGTGTTTTGCTTGTCTGTCAATGTCAGACTGTAAAAAGCAAAAACAAAACAAAAAAAAGTTTTCTTGTTTTTTCAAACGTACAGCATAATCGATGGCACGTTTGCAACCGACCAGAACGCGCAGCTTGCCAGACATTTTTGACGTCTGATTTGACGACAGACAAACCTCTGATCAAAAATCACAAAACTCACTTTTAAGAATGCATACAAATCAGGAATAGGATACACCCCCCATCTCGAGCCCTGCGCCCTGCTGCTGGCCTGCTTCACCACCTTGAATTTTTTTACGGGACGATGTGCGGATTAGGGTTCGAAAAAAGTGAAAACCCCAAAATCCCAATATTTTATCAACTTTTTGATGATTAAAAAATTTTAAAATGCCGTGGTCCCCACAAAATTCCGGGCAAAAAAAATCATCAAGTCACTTTGTAATTCTCAAGCTCAAAACAAATCCATCATGTCGATCATGATAAAATCCCGGTTTAATTTTTTTAAAATTCGTTCGCGTCCGTGGCGCAGCGGTAGAACTTCGCGGCCTACAGTTCTGTAGCTACCGGGTTCGCACCTCGCTGTGGACAAGACATACTCGTGGAAAATTACAGTGACCAACGAACATCTGATGGTCTATTCCCTCCTGAGCCGAGGGTAAAATTGGGCTCGGGGCAGTATTGCCCGTCTCCGCCGGAGTTTGGTACCTTCGGGTTTCCGCTTCCGGAACCGGCGCGCGTATAATTAAATAAATTAAAAAAAAAATTATTAAAAAAAAATTGAATCATATCGAATCGAATCATCGAATCGGTTGAGCGAACCGGTCTTCACACTGCAACTACCGTAATCTCAATTTCGGCCGTGTCTTTCTCATTTTGTCTTCGTACGGCTTCATATTTAAAAGTTGGCCATGTCTGTCTTTTGCCCGTGTCTTTCTCTCATTTCATCTCTGACGGACGTATTTAGTACAGTCGAACTCAATAAAATGTGGAATCAGCCGCAACGCTTCATTATGATATGCACCTGCCCCGCATCCGCATTGCTCATTGCTCATGATCCACTGGCGCGCTTGCAAACGCTCCGCCCTCAACAAAAACTCGTTCAAAACGCAGTTATTTTGATTCCTGCTTCCTTAAAAAGGCTTGGCTTAGGTTAGGATTAGGTTAGGAACAGGTTTTGTTTAAGATTAGGCTTAGGTTTGGCTTTTAGGTTTAGGTCCGTTTTAGCAATGTCCGAGAACATCCAATGTTGGAGCGTGAGTTAACTGGAGCGTAATATCATAAAACGTGCCAACCGGAATCAGCTGATTGGTCGGCCGAGGGGAGGCTGCTCACACTCCGCACCCTTTTTTTTCGTGGAACTGGATTCTATTGAATCGTGTTTCGTTTGAATGAGTGTGAATTTCCAGCACCCTTTTCATGCTAAAAATAAACTCAAAGGATTGGAGAACTGCGAAATTCAATTTTTTTATTCAACAGCTCAAAATGCATTTTTTACTGACGACGACGACGTCGTCGCTTAATTTTTACGTGTGAACTGAAAGACAAAAGCCTGAAATGAGTGCGCCGTGTAGCCAGCTGAAGGGGGTTTCATTCCTAGCTGACCGATCGACATGCGTCCGCAATTTAAAAATGCGTTCCGACTTCGCGGACGACGACGACACGACGACGACTTTGCTTTCATTTTTCATTTTCACCGTTTTCAAGTTGTTTTTGGTAAGCTGCTGTGTTCATTTACTTGGTGCACGCAGCAAACCATGCACAGCGCACTCCTTTCAGGCTTTTATTTTTCAGTCCACACGCAAAAACTAAGCGACGACGTCGTCGTCGTCATTAAACAAAAAATACATTTTGAGTTGAGCTGTGGAATAAAAATTTTCCAAATTTCGCGGTCTCTAACCTTTGAGTTTATTTTTAGCACAAAAAGGGTGCTGGAAATTCCTAAAAACACGTTTCAATAAAATCCAAATCTACGAAAAAAGAACGGTGCGGAGTGTGAGCAGCCTCCGCTCGGTCGACCAATCAGCTGATTCCACATTTTAGTGAGTTCGACTGTATTTACAGTCGAACTCAAATAAATTATGGGGAATCCGCTGATTCGTTGGTGGTTACGGTATGCATGCTTTCTGTGCAAACCAAACTCCGCGCCCCACAGCAATGCCTGCACAGAAAGCATGCATACCCGAGTCACGTTTGAAGTGAAACGTTTTCAACCGGACCGGTTTGTGTTTTGTTGTGTTCAGCAGATGGTGCAGTGGTGGAGAGAATGCGTGCGCAGTTGGCTGCTGCGATGGGTGAACGATTCGACTGTGTTACCATCAGACGTTGAAAAGCTGCGAACGATAGATAAGAAAGCTGTGAAGGATTACAAGCGACTTTGAACATTATCAGATGGAGCACCAATTGTGATTGCTCAACGGGAACAGTTGTGAACGCCGAAAAGTTGTGAAAAGTTGTGAAGTTTTTTAAACGTGTCCCACTGAAATGACGTCATGTGCCACAAAACAGGCGATTTGTGCTTACAGGTGCTTAAACGACACGTGCTTACAGGCGATTTGACAGTGTTACAAAATGAAAAAATAGAAAAACTGATCGGTAAAGGTCTGTCCTACAGATTGAATGAGAGTGTCACTCCTCAGTTTTTTGACTCTTTGAGGCAAGAAATCGAGTCATACACAAGTAAATTAGCAAGGAGAAACAGAGTGAGTGTCAACGCTTTGAACGAAGTTACAAGGGTGATTCTTGAACTCATCACAAATAGAGTAAATAGAACTATTGAAAATGTTCACGTTGATCATAAACCTAATGTTCGTTGTTTGCACAAACATTTTTGCATTGTTCCTGCGGACAAATGTTCCAATAACGCTGTCGTCATTTGCAAAAAGTACTATACCCAGATATTGTGTAAAGAGCTGGGCATCGAAATTCTGAGAAGTGAGGCAACTGGCAATGAGGTCTATGTTCCTGTTGATCTTTCAATGAAACGTATCATTGATATTCATCAAAAGTTGGCCTCACATTACGGTGTTGATATCAAGAGTTCGGACAATTGTTTGCCGTTGATGTACGGATTGCCTAAACTCCACAAAAATCCGGTAAAATTCAGGTTTATTGCGGCGGCTCATAACTCTAGCATGAAAACTATGTCCTTGATAGCGGCTGCTATTTTGAATAAAATCAAGTCCCATTTCAACAAATACTGTGCTATCATTGAAAACCGTACTGGCAAAAAACTGTTCCGCTTGGTTAGTAGCAGCTACGATATCATAAACAAAATGGAATATTTGAAACCTGCTGTTCAAACTGTTTCCACGTACGATTTCAGCACGCTGTTTACTTGTCTGCCTCATGATGTCATCAAGAAACAAATGTATAAAATGGTGGAATTATGTTTCAATAATGCTGGCAAAATGGGTATGTCTATCCACACAAACCAGTTTGGAAAGAGGTTTGCCGAATATGCCGGCGCACAAACTAAGCGCGGTATATATTTGGATAAGTTTGCTGTGTTCCAACTCTTGTGTGATATCATCGATCACACATACGTAACTTTTGGTGGCATTGTTTTCAAACAGAGAACTGGAGTACCTATGGGTGGCAACTGTAGTCCTCTTATAGCCGAATTAACCTTAGCAATGTTTGAATTCGAATTTTTGAAAGACAACAACGGTTTGCCTTTGTTCTATCGTTACATCGATGACGTTATTGTTTTCAATGATACTAAATTTGAAACCACTGCTTTGCAAATTTACCCAGCATGCCTGAAATTAGAAAAGACTAGTGCAGACGACTACTCTTGCAATTACCTCGATTTAGATATTTGTCTCACAACAGAAACGATTCATTTTAAACTGTTCGATAAAACTAGAGATTTCAATTTCCGCGTGGTTAAATATCCTCACCCTCATACTTCAGTTTAAGTTTAACTTAAGTTTCAGCCTATACTCACCCGGTTCCTAGTTTAGTGTATCTATTTCATAACCAATGTTTCGCCTTAGCCTTTTTTCTTAACACAAAGAACAAACGGCACTCTTCTGACGAGGCCCACCGTTTGTTCGGCGGTCATTATGTAAAGTTGATTAAAGGGCCGAAACATAATGAACGCCATTGGTTAACTGACCTAATAAATTTTGTACTTCAAAAACCTCCTTTTCTGATCAATGCGCTTGTCGTTCACAGCAAACCAGACTATCCGTTTAGCTGATTTCTTCCCGTAAACAAATGGTGAATGTCGAATCAGTCACACCAAACTGAAATTTTAGTGCCTGTACTTTGACAAACGGGCGTTTTTAAATAAAATGACGTCACGTTAGTCCGGACACGTTTGAATAAATCCACAATAGCAATACTCAAAAACTGCATTGCATTCTTGTATTTTTGTTGCAACCTGCTGACGTGACCGCCGCTTGGCTTATCCAGCCAATGTTTGATTGTTTGATTGCTTCATGCACTATCTTTGCTTTTGGTTCTGCGACTCAATGCGCGCATAGAGTTCCATGTTTGACGCGGGAATTCAAATTGGGGAAGTGATCCGAGTCCTTGAGATACGGCTGAGTCATTTGGACTTGAACTGCTGCATCAAACAAGGAGTGATTATACTTGTCCACGCCTGCAAACGCATTACGAGTCGCAGAACCAAAAAGATAGATATTCTTTCTTCTTCTTTTTTGAATAGAAAAACGTGTTTTGCGAAGGCGTAAACTTGCACCTTTATTGAATTTTGATGACAACTATAGATGTTGGACAATCTTTCAATTTTTGATCACAACAAATGTCCCACTCTTGACTTTGTTTGATGTGATCAACTTTGATTTTTGATTTTGAAACAATTTGGTGTTTTGCATCAATGAAAAACTGGGCGAACATGTGACTATCGCGGGACAGTCAGTGTTTTTCTCACTTTTTAACACATGCACTTTTCTGAATGCCGCCATGCCATGGATACACTGTACTTCCAGCTAAAATTTGGCTACGTAGAGGCAACCGGAATGCAAAAACCCGAAATCTTATCAGCCGGTAAATCGAAAAAGTCTGAGACACCAACCCACTGCGCACGCTGTCTCTTATCAGTAATCCATTGCAGCTGCAGTAGCATTTCTTGAAAAAATTGCCACAAACAAACCAGAAGAACCACAACAATGCGCTATGCAACACTCTGACAAACCAACAGTAGCACTTTTTCATTCCATTTTTTTCTGAAAAATTCTAAAAAACTTGCAAATTTTATCTCACTTTTTTCTTCTGAAACCGCACGGGTACGGGACGTTGACAAGTAAGTCAGTGACAGGACGTTCATTTTTTGGGCCGCTGTACGGGCCGAACTTGGTTTTTGGCCCATCTTCGAGACTCCGTTCGAACCTCGTCATGAATTGAACATGACTTTTTTTAAATATTTCAGCACCGCAATTCGCAATGCACCAGTTTCTCATTGTCATGCTGCTATTCGCCAGCAGTCTGGCTGATCAGCAAACAGAGAAAAGCTCGCAAAAAAGAGCTTGCATCTTGGGACAAGTGATCCCGGTCACGACGCGGAATGGTTTAGGGCGCACATTCGATGGCATCGGGGGACTCAGTGGTGGAGGAGTGGCTGACTTTTGCAGTTTTTTTTTTATTTTTTGCTTCATTTGGTGCACTGAAAACTATTTCCAAACGTTTTTCCAAGACAAAAAAATTATAAACGCTCCATCTTGTTGTCCAAAAGATATACTTTCAATTAAAGATTGAGCATTGATTGACGTTTTCAGGCTACTTCAAAGTTATTGGTTAACTATAAGGAGCCACAACGATCCGAGATCTTGGACCTGCTATTTTTGGTAAGGAATTTGAGTTTTTACATGTGCATGGTGTCAGTTCGTGTCGCTCAATTGTGAACGCTGAAAACAATGCTGTTGAAAGATACAATTTTCAGCCAAAATACGCTGCGTCGTTACAAATACTGAAAGTTGAAATTGGTGGTGATGATCAGTCAACAGGTTGAAAGTTTTTTTTCATTTGTCTGAGAAAGAAGCTGCTACCCACCACCAAAAATCAAGCTTTTTCCGCGTTTTCTCTGAGAAAAATACATTGTACATTAGTTTTTTGTTTTCAAAAAGAAACCGCTGGTTTTTATTCCGATTTTTCAACAAGCCCGCGCCGATTGCTACCAGGCAAGAAGTCAACAGAGCAGGGTGTCTAGTCAGCGATAATTTTCTCCGTTCAGCAATCAGCACTTCTTGCTTTTTGCAGTCAGCTTGGCAAAAAAATCGAACTATCTGAATAAAGATTTGTTCCATCAAAAAACATTGCCCATCTTTGTGCAGACGGTGGCGAAGCATCGCACCAACACAGTGAAGATGAACAGCCAAATTACAATCGCGGCTATGAGTGGTGGCTGATGAAGGAAGCAAAAAAGGTTGGTTTCAGTTAAACCTACTGGTTACAGTTGAACTCTAAATCATGGGCAATCAGCTGATTGGCTGGTGATAACGTGATGTATGTTTTTAAATGCAAGACAGACTCCGCCTCCACAGAAAGCATGCATCTCGTGATCACCAACACCAATCAGCTGATTGTCTATAATCAGTTAGACTGCAGCTAAATATTTTTCCAAATAATGTTGAGTAACTTGTCGGTGTAAATCATATGTCGATGTGTGTGTGTGTATTAAACCCAGCTGTCCACTCATGAATTTCAACTTCATCACAGCGTAACCCAACCATCAAATTGTACGCTCTGTCTTGGGCATTTCCCGGTTGGTTGGGTGAAGGCACGAGCAATCCGTACAGCAATCGAACGAAACTAGCGCACTACGTCGCTGATTGGTTGAAAGGTGCCCGCGATGTGCACAAGCTCCACATCGACTATGTTGGGGTAACACAAACGTTTCTCGTTGCTTCTTTAGCAATTTAGAAAAAGATTCACAAAAACATTTGCCCTTATCACAGATTTGGAATGAGCGAACCGCGGATTTGGATTACATTATTGTGCGTGAAATATTGGCTGAAACTTGCAAACGTTTGACTTTGCATGTTTCACGACAAAATAACAAGTAAACTGCGATGTTTGAAGATTTTACGCAACACGCTCGATGCTTCCGGTTTCTCAAGTGTCGGCATTGTGACAAACGACGGCAAAATGCACAACCCATTGTACAACGACTACATCAACAACAGCACGTTGTTCAATGCTGTTACGGCGTTCGGGTAAAAGTTTCAAACTGAAAATTACACTCATAATGGGTCAATTGCAGAAGGCTTTTCAAAAACAGGCTGCACTACCCGGGCACAAAAGTTGATTCAGCCGGAATCAACAGCGGAAAGCGACTTTGGTCTTCGGAAGATTACAGCACTTTCAATGATAACGTGGGCGCTGGCTGCTGGGCTCGGGTAAATTAATTTTACCCAAAAGTTAGCAAAAATTTGTGTCTGTTTTGAATAAATCTTTGGACTTTTCTGCAATTGTAACAATATTTTCAGATTTTAGTTCAGAACTACGTCAACGGCTACATGACAAGGCGAGCTTCGGGCAAACTTAGCAACACATGAAGAACTGAGTTTGAAAAAAATCGTATCTCAATCTTACCGAAACATTTCAGCACGATTTCTTGGAATCTAATCGCAGCTTACTATCTCGGCTTACCATTCGAACGGTGTGGCCTGATGACTGCTGTTGAACCGTGGTCTGGACACTACGTCATTGATCACCCAATCTGGATAACCTGTGAGAATGAACAGCTATTTCGGTAAAAAAAAACAATAATAGACAACAGTTCATTTTCGATTTTTTTGAACAAACGAATAACATGTGCAATAACATGGTGTGGACTGTGGATCACTTATTTGACAAACCGATGTCGTTTTCAGCGCATTTCACGCAGTTCTCTGAAATCGGCTGGACTTATCTGAAACATGGCGACGGTGTGGGACGACTGAATGGTGGTGGATCATACGTTACACTGACAGACGCGATCAGAAAGCATTTTTCAATTGTTATTGAGACGATGGTCAGTTGTTTGAGGATTGAGAGTTGGGTGGAGGTTAGAATCCGAGCAGTTATTCGGTGGACAATTGCAAATTCCGTGCTCGTTTCAAACCTATGGAAAGGGAAAGACGAATGACGGCCACAACAAATTCAAGTTGCAATGCAGACAGCGAACGTCCCACAAAAGCCGTTGCTTTCCAGTCGCACGACCACTCCGTCTGCATTCGACCGCCGTTGTTGCCGTATCGTGTCTGTGATCGTCAGAAAGTCACCTTCAAAATCGACCGTGCCTTTTCAAATGTCACTCAGTTGAATCTGTGGCGCTCTAAGCTTGGCTTCGATGGAAAGCCGTCCAACGTTCTGGCACACTCCATCGTGCCCGTGGTAAACTGAGGTTGCGTTCGTGATGAACGCTGAAAAAATACTTTGCCATTTCCACATTACTTTCTAGTTTCTTGGTTTTTGCTTCAATGAAAAATGACAGGACTTTGATCTACAGAAGCGTTTTCAGCAGAAACGTAGAGTTTCATTCTGGTTTGTGTTTTGTCGGAAATGTGAGACCGCCAGAAAAGTTGATCACGACAGACATGCCGTTGAAAAACAAAAAAAAATACGCGTGCTTACAAAATTGTGTTCCAATGTGTTTCAGAAGAATGGACAACTGAGTCTGCAGCTGGAAGTCGACAGCATTCATACAATCACCACAGTTCCGTTCAAGAAGCAGCCACCGAAGCAGATACCCGAAGCGGTTGCATTTCCCTTGCCGTACAATGAGACGTTTGAAGGTTAGTGGGGCCAACCAACAATGATTCACGTGTGAATCACGCACATCACACATTATCACACAGCAACACTGTGAATTTTGTCAAAAAGATGATTTTAAAATTTGAAAATCTGTAAGAAAAAACATGAAAACATCAATTTTGTATTCTGATGTTTAATTTTTAAAGCTTGCATTTTTTAAATAAAGTGGTTAGCACCCTATCGAAAAATTGCATCGGCTAAGGGACAAGCGCATACAGAGATTGATTACTGCTTTTGCTATTTCGAATTCATTCAATTTTCAGTTGAAGCAACACCGTGTTTTTCAGCACAAGAAGTGAACTCTGATCCGTTTTTATTGACGTCGCAAACTGGAATGTGGGAGATTCTTTCGGAAGCGGGTAACAAATTCGCCCGTCAAGTGGTCACGCAGGCACCGGTGTCGTGGTGCGGTCAACTGAGGACCAGACCAATTGCGGTCATTGGCTCACAGGACTGGTGTGTGATTGTGTTGGCGGTTGTTCCACACGTGCACGTTTGCGCTAAAAAAAAACTCAGTTGTAATTTCATGAACAACAACGTGATGATTGAATGCGTTGAACATCTTATTTCGGAACACAGTCATGACTGGTCCGTTGTCAATGTTGAAAACCATGAACGCAAATGAATGCAGTGTTGACCAACAGCGACGCACAGTTGCAGGTCGAACATCTCGGTGTCCGCTCGTGTGCGCGTGCCCACCTCCAACCGAAACAGTGCGTTCGTTAGTGCCGTCTTCGTCGCCGTTCGCAGCAGCGCCGTCGGCTGCGGCTCTGAAGAGCCTCAGAACTCCGTCGGAGTTTACGCGTGGTTTTATGTGAACTCGACCACTGTGGCGCTGTCGATGGACTTTGGCGAGTTTCTCGGTGTTGCAGATTGCAGTGAAAAGCCAACGCATGGAACCGTTGGATTTCAAGCTGAAATTTCAACTCACAACAACTTCTGTTTCAGTCGTCAAAAATTTCAGCTCAACTGGACTACTTCAACATATTTCAAACGAAGCAGCCGTTTGCAACGGACGTTTGGCACAGCGTGACACTCAGTGCTTCGGTATACACAGTTTATATTCCCAGTAAATCAGTGAAAAATTAATCATGATTGAAAAAGAAACGAACAAACGACACTTTCAGGGCACCAACCTAGCGCTCAGTTTGGACGGTGCCCCACTGGGTGGTGTGCACGTGACGGCAGTGACACGATGCTTCGCTGAAAAAGGCTTTGCTGCGATTGGAAGCTTGGAGTTCGGCGAAAGTGATTGGGATGATTTGGTGATAGAAGAAATGTGAACACATTTGCACTTTAGGCCAGTTCCATTCGGTGATTTTTTTAGAAGAATATGTTAGTACATTATTGTAGTACGCGCGGTAGTGTTTTGTGTTGTTCAGACTTCATTCAGAGAGAGTTCAACGCGGTAGAGTTAGAAAGAAGAAATATGCGAGAAGCATAGCATAAGTTTCTTCATTGACGGATACTGAAAAAAAATGAAAGTCAAAGCAGAATCTTTGTTTTGGCTTCAAACGTGAATATTATACCATGTACAGAACTCAAAACTATGAAAAAATAAAAAAAACAAGAAAAACGGAACTAATTTTGCGCCATTTCAAGTTTCGTTGCATGTTGTTTCCTAATGAAAAAACAGAAAAGTGTGTCAAAAGGGGGGGGGGGGTCTATCCACATACATTTGTATACCGTATTCACAGGTCGGTGATTTATGTGCGCGATTTGTTATAGTGCATGCACGCATCCGGTCCGCCCACATGAACTGTTGTCTCTTTCTAATCTGAATCACCGATTTGCGTCAATGCAAAACTGCAAAAAATCACCGATTTGCAAAAAAAAAACATTGCGAAACACCAGTGTATAAATTGAAACTGCGCCTAACCTGATTGAAACTTTGCTAAGTAAAGAACAATGTCTCGGCTGTCTTTAAAATCGTTGATAGCTTTGGTCGCCGCACTGACGTTGATCAGCCTGTGTCATCACGGTGACGCCACTGCCATTGATCGCAATGTTCATCGTGTGAAACGCCAGGGGTTTGTGTCGTTTTTTCAATTTATTTAATTTTCCGTTTTTCTGAATCACGGTTTGTGGTCAAGACTCTTGTGGCGTACATGTAAATTGTTGGAATATCAAAATCAAATGTGTAGAGTCAAGGCGAAGAGTAAAAGCCGAAGAGTCAAATCAATAGCAGTGTAATCCAAAAATTAAAACCCAAATTCCCAAGTTTTCGCAAACGTTTTGATTTTAGGTACGTCGGGAAGATGTGCGATTGGTTCAACCGGCGTACTGGCTGGGGCTGTGATGACGCGGCGTCACGTTGGGTAGGCAGTAGCAAATATTCCTTTCATGCCGCATTCCTCTTTGAATGGACTGTTCACGTTTCAGTTTGAATAAACGATAACATGCACGGTTCACAGTTCAGTTTTTCAACAATTCTTCCAATCTTGGCAGATGACGGTTGACAATAACGATTTGCTGTCAAACATTTACTGCATGAAAACTCATTATGTCTGAACTGTGATCAGCATCAACGTTTTTTCGCTGGTGCAGCGTGCGTTGCGCGATGTTGCACGTTACATTCTCGGTGACAACGACCGCTCGGCCACGGCATCACCTAATCTGCACACGCTCGGACGACTCGGCACATTTTGTGTTGTTTTCAGTTGTGGCGGCGACTGAACGGTGCCAACAGCTGCGATGGTTTCTGCAAGAAGCAAGGCCGTCGCGGTGGGCGGTGCGTGTCCGGTGCGAGTGACCGCAGTTCGTGGTGTCCACGAGGGCAATCGTGCCGCTGTTACTGACGCCGTGGAATGGACGAGCGCTTTTGAATTTAGTGATACTGTGGCTGATTATTGATTTGATTGGCTGCACAGCATTTGAGATTGACGCCGATGCTTTCCAGTTAGAATGAGACATTCACAACCGCAGTTTCATTCTTCCATGAAAATGCTTTATTCACGGAGTTTTTTCTGGTTGCATGTCGGGCAAAAGAAAACATAACACATGACACATCTGCTCGACATCTGTTGAAACATACCGACTCTCACTCAACTAGAAAACTAAAGTCTGCTTATAAAAGACAAATTCTACCAAATAGACTGTAACAGTAATTATCAAAAAAACACGAACTTCACATTTACCCGAAATAAAAAACACTGAAGAGCGACTTGAAAACTGCGCAGAGAAACAAAGATGGATAACGACGATTGTGATGGGTTTTACACATTACAAAAAAAGCCGAAACCATAACTTTTGTCCCAGAAACGACAATCAGTAAAGTTCAGCTATTGATTAGACCAAACAGTTTCGAAAAACAACAGAAGCATATGAATTTTGTTTTCAAGGATTCATTTTCGTCAGCAAGAAAATAACCACAGCAACATTTTTTATGATGAACAAAAAGAGACAACACACAACAAACTAGAATCAAACAATGCGGTCTGCGATGCTCACAGGGGAACAACAATCTTGAAATCGAAAATCAATGGGGAAACTTGAGAATCAATCAATGTGGCTCTTTTCAAATTAAATTGGCAAAACCCAGATTGGTCAACCAGAACAAACGGAGCTACAACGTCTAACCGCGATCAAACCGACTATTGAAAAACAGCCACTTGAATTTTTTTAAACGATTTTTCCAAGTAACCCACAAAACGATGGTCGTTTTCCAAGGGTCTGTCAGGCAAGCAAGAAAGATGCCAGCACAGACCGAACAATAACGACGTCATCGTTGTCTGACAAATTCTAACAAACGAAATCAACAGATCAATCAAACAAAAAACAGACAACAGTCATCAACCGAATGCAATGGCGAATGCATGTTTGTTTGAACCTGTCACTTTCTTCGCAACACACGACTCGCAGAAAAAGAAAGGAAGAACGGGATCGGAGTTGCAAGAAAACAATTTCAGCCACAACTGTTTAGTCTCAGTTTCTCACTATTCAACGTTTCGCATGGTCCATATACTGCGAAAAAACGTGACAGGTCCAATTCACCGTACTTTCCACCGTATCGATCACGCATCAATGTAGTCCTCATTCTGGTCGACCGCAATGTCCGCGGCGTCATCGAAGCCATCCAGCGGTCTCTTCAGCGCCTTCGCCGGCGTGCCGCTGCTGGCTCCCGAGAGCGTCCGGTCTTTTCGCGGGCGTCCCCTTGGGCGACCGGTGCCCGGCTTCGGCTGCTTGTAGGCGGGCACTTTTGGTACGCCCAAGCGGGGGCGACCCGGGCCGCTGCCGTGCACCGGATGCGAGTGGTACATTCGCTGTGGCAGCGCCTGAAGTCGCTCTGCGCGTTTCTTTTGGCGATAGCGTGCCACGCAGCAATGTTGCTCAGTTGAAGTATACAGTTCAACTCTAAATTATAGGCTGTCCGCTGATTGGTTGTGCTGGTGATCACGTGATGCATGCTTTATGTCTATGTGCGGGCGTTGCTGTGGAGGTGTGAAGTCTCTGTCGTGCACAGAAAGCGTGCGAGCCTAAAAGCACCAAGCGTAAGCACCAACCAATCAGCTGATTGCCCATAATTTAGAGTTCGACCGCAGATGAATGACCGGTCTACACTTTGAACTGGATCCGTGCGTGCAATCAAATGTCCCCGTTGTTTGTGAGACGCACTGTAATTTCAGGGACGGCTTCGTCCGAACCACACCAAACTCTCAAAAAATGGTCCCGTTTGGCTGAAACAGAACCAGCCACAAAAGGCCCGATCTTTTCTGAGTGCCACGTTTTGCTGAATTTGAAAACTGGTTTTTCTGCTTTGCACTGAGTTAAGCGCACTCCAAAAGTTTTGCCGAAAAACCAGCAAACCAAAACGTAGCGGAGCGACCTCAAACTTAGCCATTCCGTCCTGCAGCAGCTGGTCGAGGCGTGTCATCACGTCGACGGTGACGCGCGCCGCGTGCTCCTGCGCGATCGCGGCACGTTGCTGCTGCCGCAGCAGCTCCAACTGACGCTCTAGCACTGTCCGCTCCAGTTGCGCCGTCGACGCACCGAGCAGCTCGGAGTCGCCTGCAACGGGCGAACGAACGACGTTGCTTTGTGGAAGGCGCTCTGCTCAGTTACGCATTCCACAATACACGTATGAACTCAGAGCACCACCAAGTTTTAAGCGCGCATTATTCTGCCACAAAGTGTAACATCGTTGTGTGATCCTTTATTTTGGTCCCGAGGCTCAATACACGCACAGTTTGGTAAACAGTTTCATGCATGACGCGGGAATTAAAAATTGGTACAGTGATCCGAGTCGCCTATTTTAGGGCCGAGTCAACCAGGCGACTTTGAATTGCCACATGCAGATTGAAACCAGTTTCCTTTCTACGTCTGCACAGGCATTCAGGCGCAGAATTTAAAAATTGATAATACAGCGTCGGTGTGTTTCAATCTCTGGAGCGCACTGAAAAGTCTGGTTTTCGAAAATTGAACGTTTCTAGGTTCTTAGGATAATGGTTCGCAGTTTCAAAGGTACAATCAATATGGCGACGTAAACGCAGTGAATGAAGAGAAGGCACAGGAAATATTGCGCTATGTGCTCAGCGCTGCCACGAACGGCACGACAACACCGAATTCCTCTGAACCACCATTCGCAAATTTCTTTGTTTACCGGCGGAATTTGCAAACGTATCATTTGCAGTGGCCGCTTGCTCGGTCGGGTACAACTGATATTGTTCGCCGCTGGGTCCCGCTGATTGGTAGATGTCGCCTGCAAATGGACAAATGCGAACAGGCAAATCGATGGCATCGTAGATCATGTCGAAAGGGGGCATTCATGAAGCAGTATTTAGTGACCGCGCAGCTATGTTTTAACACAGCTACGCGTTACTGCTTCATGAATGCGCCTTAAAGAGGACACTGCGATCAGGCAGCTTGACTCAGGTCAGCATTGATAATCATATTACTGTTACGTCGAAAAGTAATGATTTTAACGAAACCGTCGATGCAGCCGCACTTGGGTGCAGGATCGCATATCCACTCGCAGTCGTCTCAATCTTGTCCGCAGTGTACACCTGCTCCGAGGCTCCGTACATCTCAATGGGCCCATCGACCTCGTCGCCCTGCACCTCTTCAGCGTCGTCGTCTATGTGCACGTCCTCCTACACACCGTTGCTGTTTCGTTTCACAGTGGTGATTGGTCGCTAGGGGTTTCTTGTTCACGCAGTATTATCACGTTTACGCATATATGCGTGGCCACAAGCCAAGCCAAGCATATGCAGTATTATAAAAACAGCTTTGGGTAGTTTTGTGACGTTTGGTTTGGAAACAAGTCAATGAAGATTTTCACGCATGATAAAACCCAGCAAGCAAGCAGTACAATTGCATCCGTTCACAAACATACTGTGTGTTCGACTGTGAGTGTGTCAAACGGTGAGCGAACAAGCAAAATAAATGTTTACAAAAGGAAGGAACTTGAGGGCAGGAAAGGAAACACAGCAAACCTGGTGCTGCTCATGCACGATTTGCTGTTGCTCAACATCGTCAACGTCCACATCGCCTGCAGCAAAGATAATTTAAATAAAAAAAACTCAGACGTTGGCTCTTGAAAGAAAAACAAAATTGTCAGTGAAAAGAACAATATTTGCCAAAATTCACGTTGGACTACATTGAAAAATTGATTAACTTTTGGTTCCTTTGTAAGACAATCTCAAAAATTTTTATCACTGACTGATTTTAGGGCACGAAAGTTCGAGGGGAATTTCACCGTGGAAACGAGAACAATTTTTTAGGGAGCGAAAATAAAAAAAATTAAAAAAAATTAAATTTGAGAAATTCAGAAACAGACCTTGTTCTTTCGTTTCCTCATTTTCTTCGTCTTCAACCACTTCAATTTGGTGCTTTTTTCGAGCGTCTTTTGAAATTCGATGCAGTTTATTACTCATCTTGTCTCTTATCGGAATATCGCGCATTGGAGTTTTTTTTTCAAGAATCTCTTCTTCTTTTCGTATCCCTGTTCCTAAAAACCGATTTGACAAACCAAACGAGTTTTTTACTGGTTGACTGAGCAACAAAGAAAACAAAACGTGCACCCTTCAAAACGAGAAGATTGTACTTTGTGCGCAAGGAAACAAACCAAATTTTTTTCAGCCGATTGATTTCAAGCGTTTTTGCTGATTTTTAACGACAAAACCGAGAGTTTCCTGCGTTTTCAATCAAAATTATTGTTTTCACACTTGATATTTCAAGCAACCAATCACTATTGCACGCAAGCAGCAACCCAAAATCAAAAACAACCCAAACAACGACGACACTGCAATATTGAGCCACTTTTTTCTGTTGTTTCCCAGCGTTGTTGTTGTGGCGTTGCAAATGCTACGGTCATTCCATCACGCGGTGAAACATTTGCTTCATAGATTGGCGCTCAGATGAACTCTGGAAAAGCAATGGGTCTCTCAGTTTTGGCACGTTCGCATTGATTGGCTGCTGTAAAATTGAATTGGACGCGCTCATTGGCTGTTTCTACACCGCAGCCATTGAGCGCGCGCGCCTGGAAACATGGAACTTGGAAACTTCTGTTTTGCTAGGTGGACACCCACGTACTTTGACTCGGGAAGTTCGTGCGATTTCCGTGTGCATAGAAAAAACCGTGACTTTACCAATTAACGGGTTGTATTTGAACAAAAAAATAGAAGCTCTTTGGTTACAAAACGAAAAAACTGGTAAATATCGAAAACCGATCCACCAAAACGGTCACAAATTTCTTCTGCCAAAATGAAGACAAAACTCCATCAAGATAACCCAACTCTTTTATTCAAATTCAGACTTTCAGATGCGACAATAACGAGACAAGACAACAAAACGGATGTGATGATGTGAAAAAACAAGCAACAAACCGCAGTAGTTGACCCGAATAACAAAACTTTTGGGGATCATATTCAAAACTATTCAATTCTGTGTGTTTTGATTGTTAGTTTCAAAAACTCCAAAATGTGACCACTTCTGTACGAAACCGCTCAAAAACAAAAACTCTTACAAAATCGTTTCATAGATCAACGAAAAATTATATGAATTATACGACATCATAGGCAACAAGTGGATTGACTGCTTTCTGAGTTTGTGAGTGACCAACTGGTTTGCTTACGAACGAACGAATGGTGATTTCAAGCGATATTGTTAGCCAGGAGGGCTCACGCAGAAAAACGTACAGAATATAGCAGCCAATCGGCATGCCAGATGCAAGTGTGCCATAACGCACAAATTGCTCATGCAGTTAGTTTGACCGCACAAAGAACATCGCAACGCCAAAGCCACAACTACAAATGTCCATTGTGTAGTTTCGATCGGGATATCTGCCGTCGCGTGCCATAATTATGCGGGCTGCCCACGGAGTCGTCATTGCTGTGTCTCTCGCTGCCGGGTGGTGACCGCTGATGCACATCCAGCGCGGCGCTGCGTGTGCCACTGCCACTGGTGTCACCGCCGTTTTGTTGCCAGTACGTGCTTTGCGGCCGCGCCGCCTCTCTCGGCGGCGGCGACGGGAGGAACGCATTCGCGCGATGTAGCGAGTCCAGGAACTGGCCAACGAATCGGTCGTCGCAAATCATGTCGCCGATTTGGTACAACGCGTCGACGGTGGCGCTCGTGGCGCGCTCTTGCGCCGTCGTCGTCTGGGCAAAAGAGAAAATTCGGGTCGGGGTTGTGGTGCGGTGCAACAAGTGACTAGACAACAGCAACAAGGTCACACAGGTCTTTGAGTCAGTCATTGAATTCAGCCATAAATCGGTGAGGGGGGAGCGATTCAGACACAAATGAAAATTTTGGACGAAAATAATCATGACCGCTAAAATAAAGCGCGCAGACGGATGCAAAAACACCCAACTGCAATCCGCAATCAACACATCACATTCCGATGTGAGCTTGCACTTGCGACCCAACAAACATCGTGCGTTCAGTCAAAATCCACCCATGCGCACACCGCACCTGTATCTGCTTCTGCAGCAGTTCCAGTTGTCGCTCCAGACGCCGAATCTTTGGCGTCTTCGTGTCGTCTGCTGTGACGGGACGCAGCCGTGGCCGCCCTCGAGCTCGACCGCCGCCTGCTTTCGCGCTCGGGTCAGACGCACCAAACATTTCGACCGGTTCCAGTCGCTCTTCTGGCAACAAAGAAAACAGTGCCATGAACAGCGAGATTTTTTTTGAAACTGAGACAAATGTCTACGTGGCTAAACCGCAAACAGCGAACTTCATGTGATGCATGTTATTTCCAAGTTAGAACGCGTACAAATATCGTGCCAGGAACTATGCCGAAATCGTTCCAGTTAGGCCGAACGAAACACCAAAACCTTATGCCAGCCAATAGCAACCTCCCTCAGCGGGAATTCAGCATGTCAACCCAACCATAAGACAGCAGTCACCACACCGGCCAACTCAACATCACATTACTATTCCAATTCCAAACTGGCCAACCTTTTCGTTTCTTCTTGGCTGACCGCTGCAGCCGTTTGGCGCGTTCACTTTGCTGCAGCGCCGTTTTCACCAATTTTCTCGACCCGACCAAACTCGGTTTCTTTTTGAATTTGCTCACGGCGTCGTCGCCGTCGGCCGGTTTCGCGTGGTAGCGTTTGTCGAACTGGAATTAGATGAAACAAACAAAAGATGAAACAAACTAGGCGCGTTTTTTCCAACGTTTTTTTTCGAGCTCAAAATGAAAACAATGAAAAACAATCTTTGGGCGAACAGAACACAAAATAGTGCGCAATACAACACATCTTAAACGCAGCGGCGGTTGAAAATGAACGCTCTAAGAACAAAAATGAATGAAAAAAAACTGCAGTCACGCACTGAGCATCCCCGGACTCAGCACTCAGCACTAGACCGGAATGCAAAGTGCAAACGCCACCTGCAGATTGAAGCCGCTGTCGTGCGCCACCCGCGTCTCGCCGTGTTTGTGCTCGACCTGCTGACTCTTCGGCACCACCCTGTACTCGTGCAGCACATACGCCCACGGATGCGTGTTGCGTCGTGCGTCAACGTGCATGCACGTCCAGTTGTAGTAGTCGCTCCTGTGCACGCAAAATGCAACACTTTGCACACGAACTTGACTGGCGTAAAAATGGAACGCGGTACTTTAGTTTGGGCACAAGGGAGGTGCACTGCGCTGTCGGCTGTACTAAGAAGAACAACCTACACGTCGTGAGTGGGCAGCCGGCACTTTTGAAACTCGCGCTCCACCCACCGCTGCTCTGGCCGTACTTGGTTAAATTTAATAGTGTCCTGGACCTGAGTGATAGTGTTAAGGTGCGTTTAGCAATTAGATTTTCGTGCGTACGCACGGAGACAGAACTTAAAAAATGGCTACGCGAATTAGAATTTCGTACGCATGACTGTCGTTCGCACGTAACGACTGTTTTGCGCGCATGATTTAGAACGTTGTCCGTGCGCACGCAAAAAAACTTGTGCCCACGCGAATTAGAATTGCGTGCGTGTGACTTACGTCTATCCGACACGACTGTTTTGCGCACGGGATTTAGAACGACTGTTTGTCCGTGCGTAAAAAGACAAATGCGCACGCGAATTAGAATTTCTTGCGCACGACTGTCCGACGACTTTTTGCTGCTGGCAGCAAAAAGTCGTTCGACGGATGTGCGGAAAAGTTCATATTTTATAGTGTCTGTTAATTTTAAGTTGAAAATCAAGGTATTTTAGATGTTGGGGCAACGGGAAAAATGCTCAGTTTTATTTGGTGGGTCTACTTGCCTGTTTTGAAAAGAAAGAAAACTGAAATCTACTGGAAACTGTTGTTTTTCGTTGTTTGTTTGTTTGTTCGTTTGTTTGTTTGTTTGTTTGTTTGTTTGTTTGTTTGTTTGTTTGTTTGTTTGTTTGTTTGTTTGCTTGCTGGTTTCGGAGAAGGGGGCTGCTGGCTCCAAAAAAGCAAAACAGCCCCCCCCCCGCGGCCCAACCAAAACCAACAAATTTTTTAAAAACAAAAAACAAAATTAAAAAAAATATATATTAAAGACTAAAAAAAAAAAAAAAAATGAAAACACAAAAAGAAGAAAAAGAGGGGAAGGGGGAGGGGAGGGGAGGGGAAAAGAAAAAAAAAAAAAAAAATAAAAACAATTTATAACCTTTTTCGAAATAATTGGCTAGCCTCCCCACTACACCGCCCAACATTAGACACCACTTTTGAAACACACAGACAAAAACGGTATGCCGAATGTTCCACACTTCCCCTACCCCACCCCCCCTCCCCCCCCCCCCACACCCCCCCACCCACCACCCCCCCACCGTTTACTGTGTCTTTCCACACCACCCATCTATACTCAATGCGGGTCCTTTTTTTGTTTTGTGGTGGGGGCAAACCAACCGCCTTTTTTGCGCCCCGCATTTAGAACGACGTGCGTTCCGTGCGTACGCACGAAAATCTAATTGCTAAACGCGCCTTTAGTAATAACGCTTGCGAGCAAATACCTGATTTGATATGGTGGCTGATCAATATTCAACTAGGTTTTTTGCATTTCCAAAGGAAGAAGTTGAAGAAAGAATGAATTATGAAGTAAAAATCCACAAAAAAACCAAAAAAAACGAGACAAAGCAACGAACCAGTTGGCGAGCGTCGTCCGCCTGTACTCGATCTTGATCGGCAGTTTCGTCGTCTCGCACAACTCCGACCAGAACACAAACTCGAAGCTCTGCTCCGTGAACATCTTGTCGAAGTCGGCACGGTGGATCTGCTTCAGGAAGCGACTGTTTTTGATGGTCAGCTCGCCCGACTGCCGGTCGCGCTCCGCGTTGAACGCGCGAATCGTGTAACTGCGGCGCCTGCAAACCGCTGGCTACAGTTGGTGTCTTTAAACCTGTCACTTTCTCGCAAGACACAGAGCTGGCGAAAAATTAAATCAATCGGGATCGGGGTTGCGAGAAAACATAGCCACAAATAGGGTGTTTGATTTAAACCAAACCCGATACAGTTGTTCTTCTTGGTAATTCACTGTTTCGGGAACTATGTATTCTGCGAAAAAGTGACAGGCACAATCAAACATACTTTAACAATTGTTTGATAAAGAAATGGACGCCTGATAACATGCCATTTGTAGTTTCTCATGCGACGGACGGCATAATGTGGTGTACCATGATGCAATTGCCGCCAGCTGATAATCGTACGCATAATAAGGCGACAAATGCACCACGGTGGTACACCACACGCGCATACACCGTGCGTGGAAGCAGCATACTAGTGTGCATGCGATCAGACGATTGAATCACGTTCACGTCAAGCTGATTGGTCAACCGTCACATGATAAAGCCAATCAGCGTTCATAATAAAGTACTTGGTTCAGTTGATTTAAAATACACCAAACAACAGGCACCAATAAGCGCCGTAGTCATCTTGGTTCATTCTCTGCAGCGTTGTGCGGTCGGCGTCTTCGTAGTGATTGATAAAAGCGGCATACTGATACGGCTTTGGCAGACGTTTCGGTCGTCGGCTGGACAACAGCGACTGTTCATCTGAAACATCCACCCATCCGTTTTATTGCATTTCGCAAAAAAAAAGGACCTCCGATAAAACTGTGTGAACAGCATGTGCTACGGAGACCAATGGAAGCGTGTTAACTCGATTTTCCACTGTAAGCAATCAGATTCCGCACAACATACGAATAAGAAAATCAATAAAAGTGACACTGCCATCATGGCACGCTCACTGTTCTCAGCGACGTCCAACAATTTGAGCACCGAGTCAAAAATGCTGGCCAACGGCGGCAAGTAAACGACGCCTTCCGTGATGTCGCAGCTGAAATGGGCGCAAACTGAAAGTAAACTTTTTGTAAAAAAATGAACTGTTTTCAGTTTACTGAAACAACAGTCAACACATGTACGGTATTCTTCGAAGCAAAACCCTCCAAGCAAGTGCGAACGAACGAACCCCACTGCGACGTATTCATCCGGGACGCCCACGTGCGTGACGGTGTTCTCGGTCTCGGCCGTGTCGTCGTCGTCTTCTTGCTCAAATTCAGTTTTCACTTGCTCATCACTGATGTCATCTTGGCGGCTTTCCGGCGATTCGGGGGTGAAATCTGAAACGTCAAGTTTCTTGAATTGGTCACTCAAACATTGACACTTCTGCATTCGTGCCAATTACCCCAGCACCCTTCGCCAATGTGGTTTGTTGATCCACCCAATAAGTGTTGTTTTGATGCGGCTATTGCATTGTAATAAGCTCGTTTTGGTAATTAATGCCTGTGGTGCGTGTACCAAGTTCAAGTTCAACATCAGTACACCTTCCAACTGCTGATCTTCGTCGCAGTCGCCCACTGAACTGCTGCGTCCACTCGACAGTCCACTGTGCCGTTTATAGCCGGAGCGTTTCGATCTCAGCTTTTTATCCCAGCGAACCAAACGGGTGGGCGTGCGGCCGGGCGCCGAGTGACGCACGTGGAACGGCTTCGAGATTGGTGCCACTGAAATGAAATGTTGAAACAAAAAAAAAGAAACACAATTGCCGCATCCGACCCGCGTGGCTGTTGCTCAACTCAACCAACCAATCAACGTTGCCGCGATGGCGATTCACCAATCACACACCGTGTGCCTCAACCATGCGTACCATTGTTCATCGTGTCCACAATGCCGCAGAACCATCGGTATTCGTACAGCACATACGACCACGGGTGGTCGCGCTCTTTGGTGCCGATCAACTGACGATACTCGACGTACGTCTGCCAGTCGCCGAGGTAGATTCGGCGCATGCGGAACTGGAAATGCAACGAAAATGGGGCACTATTGACTAATGCACAGGAATGGTGCGAAATCGCAAATGGGGCCTCAATTTGGGTCTGCTAAGTGAGATAGATAGATGGCTAGAACGGTCTTAGCTGGCGAGAGGTGGCTAATAAAAGGGGCTTACCACATTTTTGGTCGAACTGCCCGTTGACAGTCAGCTACACAGCGTCATTCCGAACTTGAAAACTTTTTTCCAATCCAGTTCACAACTCACTTGATCCAACAAGTTCGAATGATCGTATTCTTGATAGAAGACGACGACGTCGAAATTTCGATACGTCGGATTCGTGATTAAATCGCCCTTTTTCGCGTTTTTCAGCGAGATGGAATTGCGGATTTGCGGTAGCTGCCCGTTCGGATGCATCGTCACCAGCGCCACTGCGTTCTCCTTGTTCACACGGCGGCTGCGAGAGAAAACCAACAGAGAATAGAGCACAGGTTTGTGTCGTGTCACAGTTCGGCTTCACACAAACACGACCGCATGGCGAATCCCATCGGATCCACTGACCCATGTGGAGAGAGAGAAAATGCACAAAAACTGTATTCGTGAAGGAACACAGACAGGCTACTACAAATTGACTTTTTAGCGCAAATGGCTGCAATTGACTTGATAACGATTCTATTGGCAGTGTCAAGTCTGCGTTGACCAATGTCAGATTACAAGATACCTGCCATCTTCATTCAACAAAAAGCATTCTGCTAAATTGCTGACACTTGACAATTGCACTGCACAGCGGTACTGTCTCTTTATTCACGAACAAATTCCACCCAGCAACGCATCCGCCAAAAACGCAACGCACAGCCACGTTCCATATCCGTCGACGTTGTGTAGTGAGGTCTGATTTTGAAACTTGTAAATGAACAGCCCATAGCGACATCCGAACGGCAGCTTCAGCGGGCGTGCCGTGGAGATCATCTCGGTGCGATTGTTGAGCGCCACGTCCAGAATCAGATTAACCGAGTCGTGCTCCTCGGGCGTCGGCGGCAGGTACACCACGTCGCCGTCGTCGATTTCGTGGACGCTAAACGAAATGGGCGAACATAAAATACACGGAAAACTACAAGAAACATGACAGAGCCTGATCTGACATGCCGATTAGCTTAATCAATGAACTGGTTGAACCAATCACGAAGCTCAATTCAGCCAATCAACTGTGATTCATAGTGTGACAGTAGCAGTAGATCTGTGTGTCGATCCAACTTTGAACGCATTACATGGGTGTCGGTAATGGCATGGTGCAAACAGCAAAAGGACACACTAATCAAAAAAGTGAAAAAGTTAATTGTGCTCAGTTTGATTGTGATCTGATGGCTGAACATGACTTCAAAATTC
>JASANC010001336.1:105000-162935 GCA_030248135.1 Theristus sp. LFF4_11 | reverse complement strand
TATTTTTTAATTATTTAAAAAACAAATAAAGAAAATGCGTTTTTATACTTTTTATTGCTTCTAAGTTTAAAATACGTTCTACATAATGAAATAAGTGTAGGCCGTAGGGTAAGGGTAAGGGCTGTTCAAAATTCAAAAATCGTCGTTAGTTTTTTATTTATTTTTTTCTTGAAAAAACTTTGAAAACCAAAGTTGTGTCTGATTGAAAGTGGGGCTAATAAAAACCCGACTTATGTCCCCCCACGAGCATAATTGTTCTAGGGGGGGGGGGGCTGTGGCCAGTTCTATAAAAATTGAACAGTTGAATAGTTGAACATTTTTATTCACTTTTTGACTGTTCAGCAAAAAAACGGGTTCTATAAAAGTGAATAGTGAACAGTGAAAAGCATAGTTGTTCTAGGGGGGGGGGGGCGAAACGTCACTAATTGTCCCCAGATAAACAAATGCTAAAGTGAAGACAACAGACAAATTCGATCAATTCTTCTGATGGTGTCGCGACGACACGACACGAAGCAGCAACCTGACAACGTAGCGCTTGCAAACGGAGCAGCGAGCACAATCGGACGCTCTGCGAGGCGAATCGTCACCGGTTGGCCTGATTTATTAAAAACCGCTTCAGATAAAACACGCTCTGTCAAAAAACTTTCAAAAGGTAGCAGACAAATGCTAATTAGAAGGAAAACGAAGAAAAGAAAGAAGGAAAGGAAAGGGAACGATTTCGCTTTGTGATTGTGATAGGCTGGCGGTTGCGATCAGGGTTGTTATGTGTTTGATTCACTTTTTAAACTGTCGGCAAGCGTCAGAGTCCGTTGCTAAAGAAAACAGAACAGTGTGTGGTGCAAAACGGCGCGACGACGACCGATACAAACATACCGATACCGATACACACATACCGTGGCGCCTCATAATTTGTCGCCTCCGTGGCCCGGTGGTTAGCACGTTCGCCTTCAACTCAGAAGGTGACGGGTTCGATCCCCCACGGAGGATGACAAACTGCCGCCAGTGTAGCTC
This sequence comes from Theristus sp. LFF4_11, assembly GCA_030248135.1. Lineage (NCBI taxonomy): Eukaryota > Metazoa > Nematoda > Chromadorea > Monhysterida > Xyalidae > Theristus > Theristus sp. LFF4_11. The sequence continues at coordinate 161,924 of JASANC010001336.1, read as the reverse complement.
TCTACTCTAATAACTACACTCGTTTTCAACTAAAGCTTTCGGATTCGCTGCCCTGCGGGGATATAGCGACCGCAGGCCACCGAAACCGAAATCGGGCTAAGATCACTGGTGCCCCCAGGACAGAGCGGGGCTTAGAGGCTGTCCCCCTCACGTGGCGAGGGTATTGGTTCCACGGGATGGTGAGCCGTCCGTTCCCCAATCCCACCGGAGTTTGGTACCTTCGGGTTTCCGGAATCGGTGGGGGGCGTGCTTCAAATATTAAAAAAATACACACAAACATTGATTGATTGATTTGAAACCACGCCGTCGCCATGCCGTGCCAGTAACGCCGGTTCAAGGAAGATAGAAATTTGCAAGTCATTTGATCAAGATATTGATATTGACCAGCTGTACTGGAGCTAGCCAAGGGTTTTTCTGTTGGATTCGTTGAACGAACGTTCGCTTTTGCGACCAGCGACGTAGTTCATAGTTCACAGTTTCAAATAAACTATGAACCATGAACTAGTTCGACAATTCACAAATTTTTTGTTCCCTTGCTTGCGCAGTATCCGTGCTCAGTACTTCATTACTGAATCTTCATCTTCAGTACTTCATTACTCAACCAACGGCAATGGCTATGATGGTCGAGCGAGATCAACGTCGTCGTCAACAAGCGGCAAGTTTCCCCAACAATCAAAATCGATTTAAAATTTTTTTTTGGCTGATTGAACTTGAAAAAACGTTCAAATTGTCGGAGGAAAATCTGAGGGCCAACAAAACTATGTGCATTCGAACAGCGCAGGCGTCTTTGGGGAGTCATGAAATATGGGGAATCAGCTGATAGGTTGGTGCTGGTCAGCTGGTGGTGGTGGTCACGTGATGCATGCTTTTCTGTCAATGTCAAAGAAATATTTTTTTGGTTTTCGAACGCTTCTGTCGAAGAATTGCGATTCTCACGGAAACGCTGCCAAAAAACAGCGAAAAACAAGCTAAATCAATCAGGGAGTCCGAAGAACCACATATGATATGCAAGCGCCTCCCGAATGAATCCCATATGGCGTAACTTTGCAGATTTTGTTTTGGTGACCTCAATTACCCCTTTTCCAAACCGTCACCATGCCTCTTCTTGTGTTTTGACCTCCAAAACGTCACTAATTGTCCCCAGCTAAGCTAATGCTAAAGTGAAGACAAACATACCGCCTTGAAATTCGATCAATTCTTCTGATGGTGTCGCGACGACACGACACGAAGCAGCAACCAGACAACGTAGCGCTTGCAAACGGAGCAGCGAGCACAATCGGACGCTCTGCGAGGCGAATCGTCACCTTATCTGCATCGGAAATGGTAGGCCAAGCTTTGGGACGCTCAAAAACTTCATCGCAGATGTTGACGAAGCCTAAAATCAGTCGGTAAAACGGTCCAAAATCGACTGCTAAAGGTTTTACGAGGTATAATCTAGAGTTGCCACGGTAGGCCTTTTTTGGTCACGGTACGGTTTACGGTTTGAGACGCAATTTTTTTCACGGTTTCGGTACGGTACGGTAAATTTAAAAGCTCAACGGTACGGTTTTCGGTACGGTTTGAAAAATTTTAAAATCGCACGGTACGGTTTCGGTACGGTTACCGTGGATTTTGAATTTACACGGGCGGTAAACCGTATTTTTACGGTTTGAAAATTAAAAAGTTTTAAAATGCACTGTGCTTCACTTTTTGTTTCTCTCTGTGCTATTTTGTTGTGTTGTATGTCGCCGTTCTCGTTCAGTCAGACAAGCAATGGAAGCGGCAGAGGGACAAAAACAAAACACGGTTATGTTGGTTGCTCGTTTCTGTTTCGCCTCGTGTCGTCAGCATGATCACACCGGTTTGTTGTTGAACTTGTTTCCGTGTTATTTGGGGTCAGGACAAAACCCCTCCCCTCCCCTCCCCTCCCCTCCTCCTTTTTGGAGGACAAAACCCCTCCCCTCCCCTCCCCTCCCCTCCCCTCCTGAGACAGGACAAAACCCCTCCCCTCCTCCAACAAAAATTCAAAAAATGTCAAATTTTGATTTTTAAGGATTACGGTAACTCAGGCAGTGGGTCTCGGCACGAATCACACAGGTTACGGTAATTTTGGGTCTTGACACGAAGTTGCTAAAAACCACTTTGTTTCTTGTGAATAACAGTTGAAACCTTTCAGAAACATGCAGCATTATAACAGAATGTCGAAAAATCGGATGTCAAGGATTACGGTAACTCTGCAATGGGTCTCGACACGATTTTTTAAAAACGTCCCTAATTGCCAGGAAAAGCTACTAGAATGATAGATACCGTTCAAATGATTGCAAGAAACGGTTATATATCGGAAGTTTGGTCCCTTGGGTTACGGTAGCGGTCGTTTTGGGTCTTGACACGAAGTTGCTGAAAACCACTTTGTTTCTTGTGAATAAAAGTTGAAACCTTTCAGAAACATGCAGCATTATAACAGAATGTCAAAAAATCAAATGTCAAAGATTACGGTAACTCTGCAGTGGGTCTCGACACGAAGTTGCTGAAAACCACTTTGTTTCTTGCAAATAAAAGTCGCTTTTCCTGGCAATCAGGGAGGTTTTTAAAAAACCGTGTCGAGACCCACTGCAGAAGTACCGTAATCCTTGATATCCGATTTTTTGACATTCTGTTATGATGCTGCATGTTTCTGAAAGGTTTCAACTTTTATTCACAAGAAACAAAGTGGTTTTCAGCAACTTCGTGTCAAGACCCAAAACAACCGCTACCGTAACCCGTGTGACCAAACTTCCGATATATGACCGTTTCATGCAATCATGTGAACGATATCTATCATTCTAGTAGCTTTTCCTGGCAATCAAGGACGTTTTTAAAAAATCGTGTCGAGACCCACTGCAGAGTTACCGTAATCTTTGACATTCGATTTTTTGACATTCTGTTATGATGCTGGATGTTTCTGAAAAGTTTCAACTGTTATTCACAAGAAACAAAGTGGTTTTCAGCAACTTCGTGTCAAGACCCAAAACAACCGCTACCGTAACCCGTGTGACCAAACTTCCGATATATGACAGTTTTATGCAATCATGTGAACGATATCTATCATTCTAGTAAGTTTTCCTGGCAATCAGGGACGATTTAAAAAAAATCGTGTTGAGACCCACTGCCAAGATACCGTAATCCTTGACATCCGATTTTATGACATTCTGTTATAATGCTGCATGTTTCTGAAAGGTTTCAACTGTTATTCACATGAAACAAAGTGGTTTTCAGCAACTTCGTGTCAAGACCCAAAATTACCGTAACCTGTGTGATTCGTGTTGAGACCCACTGCCGGAGTTACCGTAATACTTAAAAATCAAAATTTGACATTTTTTGAATTTTTGGAGGAGGGGAGGGGTTTTGTCCTGTCTCAGGAGGGGAGGGGAGGGGAGGGGAGGGGAGGGGTTTTGTCCTCCAAAAAGGAGGAGGGGAGGGGAGGGGAGGGGAGGGGTTTTGTCCTGACCCTGTTATTTGAGGTGAATTGAGAGGCTAAACACGAGACGTGATGTCGTCGGTGGGAAAATGGGGTCGCCGAAACCAAGTCTGAAATTTTCACCCTCCTCCCATATGAGTGGGGGTCATATGGTAGGTAAGTCGGTGGCTCCTCAGATGGTGATATTCGGACTCCCTGAAAAATTCTGAACAACTTTCATTTAAAAAAAAATAAAAAAATTTTTTAAAGAAAAAAAATAGAATTTTTTTTTCTTGACATCTCTACTCCGGCCCCAACAAAAACTTGTTCAGACATCTTCCTTCGTGAAAAGGCTTGGCTTAGGTAAGGATTAGGTTAGGATCATGTTAGGCTTAAGATTAGGCTTTAGGATTAAAATCAGTACCGTGGGCCCAAAACAATTTTCGAAGGGGGGGGGTATGGTGCCGTGGGGGGGGGGGGGGTGCCGACCAAAAAGTGAGGGGGGGGGTCCAACCTATGGTAACGTGGGACCCCCCCCCCATGGGGGTCCCATGGGGGGGGGGTGCGTTTTTTCAAAATTTTCTGTGGGGGGGTCCACCCCCCCCACCCCCCATGATAATTTTTCGCTTAAATTTTGAAGGAAAAACGCTAAATTTTGCTGCAAAATCGTTGAAATTACAATGAAGATGGTCAAGTTATCATATATTCAGCTTATATTATGGACTTTATAGACAAAAAATCATGATTTTCGAAAAAAAATTTAGTGTGTACGGAAAATTTTGGGGGGGGGGTGTCTCCGCCAGACAAAATTTCATGGGGGGTGTGGGGGGGGGGGGTGTCGGCCAAATTTTAGAGGGGGGGGGGTCCGATGGGGGGCGGGTGCCCGGTTTTAGGGGGGGGTGGCACGGTGCCCCCCCCCCCCCCCCCCACCCGACGGTCTCTGGTGCCCTGGGGGGGGGTGTACCCCCCCCACCCCCCCTCGCCCACGGTACTGATTAAAATTAGAATAAGGTCCGTTTAAGCAATGTCTGACAACGAGCGTGTTTTTTTTTAATTATACGTGTTGGTTTTTAGAAAAGAAGGGCAACCCCCTACCCCCAACCCCCCGGTTCTGGACTGGAGCCTAGGGTTGTTAAACAAAAATGAAATTTTTTTTTTTTAAAAAAAAAGTGATTAAAAAAAAAAACAAAAATGCCGATTTTTTTTTTTTAAAAAAAAAATTCGAAAAATTTTCCTTTAATATGCTCTGAAAACCTCAATTTTGGCACAATTTTTCGAAAGTTCAACAAAAATTTTCTTTGATTATACCTCGTAAAACCTTTAGCAGTCGATTTTGGGCCGTTTTACCGACTGATTTTAGGCTTCGACAACATCTGCGATGAAGTTTTTGAGCGTCCCAAAGCTTAGCCTACCATTTCCGATGCAGATAAGGTGACGATTCGCCTCGCAGAGCGTCCGATTGTGCTCGCTGCTCCGTTTGCAAGCGCTACGTTGTCTGGTTGCTGCTTCGTGTCGTGTCGTCGCGACACCATCAGAAGAATTGATCGAATTTCAAGGCGGTATGTTTGTCTTCACTTTAGCATTAGCTTAGCTGGGGACAATTAGTGACGTTTTGGAGGTCAAAACACAAGAAGAGGCATGGTGACGGTTTGGAAAAGGGGTAATTGAGGTCACCAAAACAAAATCTGCAAAGTTCCGCCATACGGGAGTCATTCGGGAGGCGCTTGCATATCATATGTGGTTCTTCGGACTCCCTGATTGATTTAGCACAACTTTGATTTTTGAAATTTTTTTTTTTAAAAAAAATTTTTTTTTAAAAAAAAAAAAACAAAAATGACGATTTTTGTTTTTTTAACAACCCTACTGGAGCCCCCCCTAGAACAACTGTGCATAGTTGTTCTAGGGGGGGCCTGGGGGGGGGCCGGCCTAGGGTTGTTAAACAAAAATGAAATTTTTTTTTTTTTAAAAAAAAGTGATTAAAAAAAAAACAAAAATGCCGATTTTAAAAAAAAAAAAAAATTCGAAAAATTTTCCTCTAATATGCTCTGAAAACCTCAATTTTGGCACAATTTTTCGAAAGTTCAAAAAATATTTTCTTTGATTATACCTCGTAAAACCTTTAGCATTCGATTTTGGGCCGCTTTACCGACTGATTTTAGGCTTCGACAACATCTGCGATGAAGTTTTTGAGCGTCCCAAAGCTTGGCCTACCATTTCCGATGCAGATAAGGTGACGATTCGCCTCGCAGAGCGTCCGATTGTGCTCGCTGCTCCGTTTGCAAGCGCTACGTTGTCTGGTTGCTGCTTCGTGTCGTGTCGTCGCGACACCATCAGAAGAATTGATCGAATTTCAAGGCGGTATGTTTGTCTTCACTTTAGCATTAGCTTAGCTGGGGACAATTAGTGACGTTTTGGAGGTCAAAACACAAGAAGAGGCATGGTGACGGTTTGGAAAAGGGGTAATTGAGGTCACCAAAACAAAATCTGCAAAGTTCCGCCATAAGGGTGTCATTCGGGAGGCGCTTGCATATCATATGTGGTTCTTCGGACTCCCTGATTGATTTAGCACAACTTTGATTTTTGAAATTTTAAAAAAAAAAAATTTTTTTTAAAAAAAAAAAACAAAAATGACGATTTTTGTTTTTTTTAACAACCCTAGGCCGGCCCCCCCCAAAAAATTTTCGAATCTATCTCTATCAGACAGGTTTTTTCGGCTCAGCTATTATCTATCTAAAAAAATTTCTCAGCCAGCTATCTATCTAAAAAAATTTTGTCTTCGAAGACATAAAATTAGTCAATTTTTGACCAAAATTGACCATTTTTGCTCGTAATTCTTGAAAATTTCGCTAATTTTAGGTAAAATATGCGTTTATACTCGATTTTAGTGTATTTTTAGCATTATTTTGCTGTTTTTAGCGTTTTAGCTATCTATCTATCAAATTTAAAAATTTTGACCGGCCCCCCCCAAAGTCACATGGCCCCCCCGCGGCCCCCCCCCCCAAAATTTTCCAGCTATCTATCTATCTGGAAAATTTGCTCCAGCTATCTATATCGGCCCCCCCCCCCAACCCCTCGGCTCTGGAACAACTATGCAACTGTGAGCTCAGCTGGGGTCTGGGGACAATTAGTGACGTTTTGGAGGTCAAACCCCCCCCCCCCCCCCCCCCCCCCCCCCCCACGGCACCATGTGACCATATACCCCCCCTCTAAATTTTTTTGGGCCACGGTGGTACTGTTCTTGCTAAGCTAACACTCAGAGCAGCGGCAGCATAATTCGCTGGCAATGGCGACACCACCGAGCACCGCCACTGAGCGAAACGAATCTGAATCGAAATCAACGAAAACAAAACTCAACAACAACACAGAAACGGACAAAGAAACTGCCACAATAAATGCGTGTCGAAGTGAAAATGGCGCCGACGAGGAGAAGAAACCAACAAGGCCACTGATTCCGCTCGATTACGATAACGAAAACGAAAAGGAAGACCAGGATTGTGACAATGGTGGAAACGTCGTCGACGTCGTGATCGATGCTGAAAAAAGCGACAATGCTACCGCCACCACGAATGAGCTCGAAGAAATCGAAAATGACGACGACAAGGACGATCCAACAACGACCGAGACGACCACGACCAACCAAGAATGCACGGCGTCGTCGTCGTCGTGTCAACTGGAGTCGTCGTCGGAGAAATTTGAAATGGAGCTGACACTGAAACAACAACAGAAACGCGAGCATAAAAATCGAACAAAGTCAGCGAAGCGATCGGCGCTGTTCGCGCGCAATATACCCCTGAAAAATCGCCCCGACGGAACGTGTGCCGTGAACGCGCATGCGGTTTGCTTCAGTTTTTGTTTTGTTTTTTTGACAAATGTTTTTTTTTGTTGGTTTGAGTTTACTTTACTTGGAGAACCACCACCGGTAATACCATTGATGATTGTGCGATGAAAGTTTTCATCGTAACCAACAAAATATTATCATTCATTTCATTCACCAACTTGTGGGTTTGGTTTTTAACTTGTTGGCGATGGCGACCAGTGAATTCAAGTGCAGTCATTGTCTTTTTATCGACGGTTTTGCTACTTTTTTTCAAGCGTAAAAGTGTCAGAAACAAATAAGAAGAAAATAGAAAATGCGAAATTTTTCCGTGTTTACTTATTTGCATTACAAGGGGAGTTGGACCGGACAGCTCTCAGGCTCACTAACTTGACTTGCGAGTGTGCCTGTGCTTGGCCGACCAATTCGCTCCTTCTACTTGGATTGGACATGAACACTGGCACTGCACAGCGCACACTACACTTCAAACCTGTGTGTTCTGTAAAACCGGTGATTGATTCATAAACTTCGAAAAACAGAGACGTTTGATGATGAATATGTCAAACAGAGACATGACACTATTGAACAGACATGTCTGGAAGGAAACGTAGTCAACAATCAGACTTGGTTGGAAAAACACCGCATCGTTTCGTCGAAAAACATTCAGCACTACGAGAAGTCCACCGACGACCAGCTGCGTTTCGTGCACATGCGCGCCCGCCAGAAGGAGGCGATGGTGCAGCTGTTCGACTGGGCGGTCAGCGGCAAAGTGCACGACGCCGCGAAAGGTGCGCGCCGCGGTTTTTTTCTCAAGGCCTCTCTTTCGACCGGCGTTCTCATAATCTCGTTGTCCAACACACACCCCCGTTAAATCGGCCGAAAACCACTGTGATATCGCGACACGGATCAACCAATTTGCATGGTGGTTCACTGCCATTTCAGATGCAGAAGAGCGGGGTGGCCGCATCCAGTGATGTGTCCCTCTCGAACCACTTGAGTCGAGAAAGCTTGAGTATTCGGCTTAGTAAAAGAAAATAAAAGGAAAAGGAAACCAATAAAAAAATAAAAATCTTTGCGCAGCGGCACAGCAGCGCTCATCATTCCTGTCGAACGCCGACGGTGAGACGCCGAGCACCAGCGCCACGGCCGCCGCGGCATCAGTCGCGAGACCGGTGCTGATTTCAGATGTATCATCTCGTTTTTTTAATGATTTAGATTGATTCTGGCTGATGATGCGAAGAATTGTACAGTGCACAGATGTTGTTGTTCATTGCCCAGGATGGGTGAAGGTAGTGACGCAATTTGGCCGATCGAGCGGGCTCGGTCGGGTGTGGGCGCGCTGCGTCCAGCTGCACAGTGCACAGTCGTGTGCTCGAGTGTTGTTCTCTTTAAATTACGTTCAGACTTTTTGTCTGTTTATTGCCGCCGCTTATACCAAAGCGGTCGCACCAATTGTAGCGTCAGCCAAGGACGGTTGCGCTTGCGCGTGTGAGATTTCTGTGTCGACCCCAACCAGCCTCCAGACTGTGCCGGTGCAGCGCAGTACAGCCGGCCAGTCAGACATGCACGCGAGCCTGGTATGCCTGTTCCGAGGTCTCTACCCAGGAACAGGCAGGTTAGCCGTTCGCGACATGCATGTGAACAGGCATCATCAACCAGGTCACCCCAAAGTATGAGCGGGCCAGTCGAGAAATCATCCATTTTTCATCTATTCAGCAGTTTCGCCGACCAGATTACCACTTTTTGACCGGGTTTGGCTACCTACCATATACCAGAAACAGGCGTGAAAATGGCGCTCGTGTGATTTTTGCGGCCAAAATACACACCGTTGCTGTTGCTGTTTCAGCGTCAGAAAGCGCTGTCGGCCGAGCTGCAGCGTCACCTGCTGTCGCGCAGCTACTACGTGCTGGTCGTGCGTCCAACGCGCCCGGTGCCGCCGTTTGCGCCGCACTACACGCGACATCCGCCGCGCGGCACCAGCGCTGTGCGTGTTGCGCTCGTGCGCTGGACGTTTTTTTTTCTCGTTCTCGATTAATCTAGTTAGAAATGTTGCGTTCTTTCATGCCGCTTTTGGCTAGCTGATCTGCAGACCAGCTATGGTTCTTTCTTCAGCAGTCAAATTTCAGCAAGTTCCAAGTCGTGAATTTCACGTCGGCGCACCATTCTTGTTTTTTGGCTCTGCGACTCCAATGCGGTTGCCTTTGCCGGCACGGCTAAGACTGCAGCGCAGCGTTGTTTGAGACATAATTACGTCTCTTTTAGAATTCCTGTATCTGGTTCCAATTTCGAACGTGTACTGTACGCTCCAATTGAGTGTGAATCCACCTGATCAAAAGTCCATTAATAGAAAAATGGTCGAAAATCAAATGTCGGATTTTGCTAAAAGCTTGCAATTTTTCAGTTTGCTTTTTTCGCTCAGTTTTTTTTTTGCTCCGTCTGGTTTCTTGATTTTATGAACTATTATCAGGTTTCACTTTCGACCGAGCGAACGGCTCTTTTTTGAACACCAGTTCCATTGTGCTCTCTCTCTCTCTCTGCACTCCAGCGGTATTACCGACCCAGCATCGCGCCGCGCGAGATGTGCGTGGTGAAGTTCGGCCTGAAACAAGGCGTACGCTCGATCAAGCACCATCGATTCTATCCGAAGGACAACGCACGCTGCTCGAGTGCGCCCGCCGACAAACGAGACAACGCCTCTAGATCGGTCGACCAGAGTCGTGTCATTGAGAACAGCGGTCAGTCCCAGTCAGCGCAGTTTTATTCTGCAGTGCACGGCATGATACCAGACAAGTGTAAGACACCATGAGTGGGCAAGCCAAAAGGAGCCAAAGTGTAAGGAGAGCGGTGGGGTGAGTGTGCGGGCTTGGTTCTGGTTGTGTGCGTTCCGTTTTTGGTGTTTACTTCGTATTTTTTCGATTTCGGTTTTTTTTCAGTAGTTTCTTTGCTGCGCGACTCGAGAGCTGATACACTTGAGAGTAAACAGTGGTCGGTCGATGACGGTGCGGTGGTCACTTGTATTTTGTGGAAACGCGCTGATTGGTCGCACAGTCCGTGATGCAGCCAATCAGTGCGTCCCCGGAACATTTTGAATTGATGCATTTCTGGCTTGATACAGTCGGGCTGGACACACAAATGTCACAACTCACAATGATCAGTGAAAAAACGGCGGAACCGAGCGCTTTGCGGGCTTGTCACTCATTCTGCGACCAATTAACGCCATCAAACTTAAGCGGCATTCATGAAGCAGTATTTAGTGACACGCAACTGAGTGTCACTAAATACTACAGGGTGTCCTAGCTAGATGTACAACATTTGTTTTTGTAATTACGCGTGCGTGGGTTGACCAATTTTAATAATTTTTTCAGCGTTTGTAGCAAAGACTTGGGAATTTGTTTGACACTAAAAACGTTGAATTTTACCTGACTTATAAGCATTTGAAAAAATACACACTTTTTCAATTGCCGCCCGCACCGGTGCGCGGCTGGCTGGACACTCAGTTTGACCAGCGCTGGGTCGGCCGCGGTGGGCCAATTGACTGACCTGCACGTTCGCCTGACATCACAGCGTGCGACTGCTTTCTCTGGGGCGCTGTGAAGCACCGTGTTTATGAGACCCACCCAGCATCAATCGATGAGCTGATTGTGGCCATCGGTGAAATTGTGGGCGAAATCAGCGCCTGGCAGGTGTTTTGGACTTCAACAGACAAACGGATAAACTGATTGAAAGAGAGGGCCAGCACATTCAGGACAATTAGACGGTTAATATTTTGAGTCTGTGAGTGTTTGATATGCTTATTTGCTCTCCGCTCGTTCATTTTTTTGTGAAAATGAGGTATTTTTGTAAAACTGCCATAACTTGTGCCATGTTTGCTGAAACATGAAATTTCTGGTGCCAAACAAATTCCCGAAGTCTTTTTTACAAACGTTGAAAAAATTGTCAACATTGGTCAACGCACGCGCGCATACTTAAAAAAACAAATGTTATACATCTAGCTGGGACACCCTGTACTTCATGAACACCGCTTCCGATGCACAGCCAGAGCAGCCAGCAAGTCATTTCGTTCTTCTTGTTTTCACAAAAAAAACATTCTTCAGCCCGAGCAAACTTGGAGAGCGAGTATGTGACGGTGTTCACGGCGTTGATGAAATCGGTGCGCGGGCAGCATAAACCACGACAGCTGTTCATTCGCAGTGATCAGTGGAACGAGACGCAAGTAGGGTTGAAAAAAACCGGTATTTTTCAAATCGCGGTAAAAAAACGGTATTTTTACCTTTTCAACCCTAGACGCAAGTACGAGTGTGCTGGCGTGCACTGTGTTTGCTTGCGCCTGTCACCGTCTTTCAGGGAAATGCAGAGCATGCGAAACGTTGAAGTACAGTAAGAAGAACGAATGGATATCATCGCGTTTTGGTTGTGGCTAAATATTTTTTTTGCTCGCAACTTCGATTCCGTTCTTTCCTCTACGATTGTTTGTTGCCGTTTCACAAAAAACAAACGTGACAGGTTGAATTGAAACAACCACACTGCACGCTTCAAGTTGTCGTTGTGACTCTTGCTTGACTAACCATTGAACCGAATTCACATAATCCACTTGATCAAAGGTCCATTAATGGTGTGAAAATCAAATTTTGGATTTTGCTGAAAGCTTGCGATTTTCAGTGTGCTTTTTTGATCGGTTTGTTCTGTTCCGTCTGTTTTCTTGATTTCAGTGGACATGAGGGTCGTTATCATTTCAAAAGGCAGCCAAACTCACCTGTATCGTATCATTTAAAAATGTGATTTTCGTTATTTTCCATTAGTTTGCGCAATTTCAGGCTGTGTTGACCTACATGCGCCACGAGTGGTGTCAGTCGAAAGACTTCACCCCACCGAACAACAACCAAAACCCCGCTGCTGCGCTGAACACTATTCCCGACCAAGACACCACTGGAATTCATTATGACGACGTCGCGTGCGTTGATGACCTGGCCGAGATATTGACGCATGTTGGTCGATTTCGATTCACTGTTGCACGATCAATAATATGAAAACAACGACTGGGCAGTGACCGTGTTCAGTGCACCGTTTAAAAAAAAAGCAATTTCACATTTTATCAATTAATCGAAGAATTGTGATTTTTACCACAAAGTTTGAAATTTTCAAGGTAAAAACGGGTTCTGTATTTTTTTTCAAAAAAAGCTGAAACAAAACCGATTTAAAACGGAAACGAAGCAGGTTTGTTCCCATGCCAACCCTATTGCCAACAATGTCTTGCTGCGGCTGTTGCAGTACCTGTTGCCGCACACCACCTACACGTTCATGCGCGAGGCGCAGCAGCACGCACACAAATTGACGGCGTTGGATTCGAGCTGGTTTCGTCTCGACTCCACGACCGAGTCGGTGGCGTTTTGCGCGTTTTGGACATCGGACACAGTTTTTTTTGGTGTATTCGTTGATTGGGCGACGCACTCTACCAAGCTACAGGGTGTTGCGGAACCACATCATGAGAAAGTTGTTCTGGGGTTATGATAGAATTTTGTTTGGCGAAATTGGCCATTAGGTGTGATTGCCATGGCATGGCATCATTGCCACTGAGAGGCGGCGTGCCAAAACATGACCCTAGTCACCGCTCGTGGCCTGGTGGTAGTGCGTTAGACTATTATTGTCTGTGCGCTCGGAGGATCGAGCCCCGCCGACGGGTGTATAGGCACTTAATGACAGAGACAAACTCGATGGGCGCCCTACTCAATGGCGTTCTGTACGCTTCTCTGGGTGAGCCCTGGCTAAAAACCTCGCGTAAACTCTCAACAACAACAACCGTTTTGCAGGATTGTCCCATCGTCGAAGCTCAATGTGCACGCGTGCCCGGAGCATGCGCCGCCCAGTAATCGATCCGTCGGCCCCGGTGCGGTCGACTGTGTCAAGATAGACGCGCTCTATATTGTGTACGTCTCGTCACGATTGTGATTTCTAGGGTTAACGCCAGAAAAATTCGCTGCTTGTGTGTTGTTCTGGTTCAGCTAGTTGCACGAAAAACATATCGCCATTTCTGTGCTGATCGGCATTCACAAATCTTGTTCTGTTCTCGACCAGATACAGATGCAAGTTTGGAATTCTGGTACGGTTTTGATAAGAATGAACCGAATCGACACATTTTTTGTTGTTGTTTCTTCGTTCCAGCTATCGGCTGTTTCGGTTGCTGCGCGACTTTCCGGGTGTAGTGAATGAGGATCGAATGTTGGTTGAGGCCGGAAAACTGGAGGTAACAGTAACCTAATCGAGTGGGCTGAGTTCACAGATACAACTAATGGCCAGTGTGATTGGTGGAGTCAGAATTTGTAAGCTGTTCAGTTGTTTGACAGGACCTGCAGCCATGAGCAGCGGTGAGTCAATAGCTGTGATGTTTCAAGAGTGGCACATCAGTTATGATAATGCACACCCCTCTTCTGCGCATATGATGGTGGCCAGGCCGAAATATAGAGAACGCATCGCGCAACTTCTGGTTGAATTGTTTTCGACAATCTGAACGCTTGCCTGTTCAGGTGAATGCGCCCGAGCGGTCGTCGAAGCATGCCGCCTCGAAGCAGGAGCAGAAGCGAACGTTGTTCAGCAGCGTTAGCACGATGCCGACGATCAACGAGACGGACGAGACCGGAAAATTGGTAAAGAAGTGTCGGCGCCGCTTTAGCTTTAGCTTTGTGTGTGAGATAGCCGAATCTTTGCCACAAGAACAAGACAGACACACAAGTCAAGGCCCGTTCATACTGACGTTCGTCAAAGGCACCGTCTCCATGGACGCTGAAACACGAAACCTGACGTGACGTGTCCAGTACGCACACGGCATGCCGCATACGTCAGCATGGACAGGGGCCTTCACTGGCTCCCACTTGGCACCCATCATCGTTCACCGTCCATAATCGCGTGTGCTCACTAGTTTCGCGCTCTTGTCCGTTCTGGTCGTATGGACTCCACTCAGACTCTGGTTGCAAAGTTGCAAACTCTCGGTTGCCAGGTCCCCTGAAGGGTACACTAGCAGAGTGGCAGTGCCCGACAAAAAACCGAAAAAAATTGTTTTCCTCGACACACGAAACCCACTCGTGCGACGGCCGTTCAACCTTTTTTTCGTTCTTGCAGTGCACCACAACGACCGACCAACAGCAAGCGAGTGCGGCCACGGTGACTGGGGGGCCACATTCGACGACCATCGACCTCGACTCACAATCGCCGACGAACGAGCAAGGCACGCGCGCCATCACGACGGAGACGAGCGCAGCACGCAAGCAGCGGCATCCATCGGTGCTGGACGCATTGCTCACGGCGGCACAAGGAGGCACCACCACCGCCGCCGCCACGGACGAAACAGAGTATTTGACGCCGATACCGCCGTCGGGCATGCTGCGATCTGGTGCGTCCCTGGGTTGAAAAAATGGAGATTTTTTTCGTGAAAAAAACGGTTTTATTTCCGGAAATGAATCCGAAAAAACGAAAACTACCAACAGTCATTTGTAGATAAATACTCGTCAAGACATCATATTTGAGCAACATTAGTAGCATTTCAGCGCAGTTTTTGGATTAGGGCCTGTTCTAAACTTTATTATGCCGCAACAATCAAAAATCTGGATTTTGATGGTTTCCACGCTTCATTACACTATTCATTTTAGTCAAAAAAATGGAATTCTGATTTTTCAAATGTAAAAACAGTTTTTCTTTGTAATTTTTCGTCGGCATGTCAACTTGTCAGAATCATAATTTTGTTTGGCTGGATGGTTAGAAACCCAGTTTCATTTCGCATGCCAACCCTGCTCCCCTCCAAGCTCGCACGATTGCGCAGGCGCCGACGTGAATCGTCGCGTCACCGCGCCGGGCGTCTTTCCGTTTGCGATACGCGACGACGTCGAGCAGACGACGGCGCAACAGTTCTACAATAGCACCACTGAGCGGTATGATCGGACGAACGCTGGTGATCGAGCGTCACCGTCACCGCTCAGCGGCATCGGACGGGGCCGCGGCATTGTCGACAATAACAACGACAAGCACGAGCATCTCGGCGTCAATCACCACCACCACCACCACAACGCCGTCAAACACGAGCGCAACAATTTCGCAACGATTCATCATCAGCGTTTCGGTGTGCCCGATCAACGGTTCAACGACGGCAACGCACATTTCAACCAACAGCAGCGCGATCACCATCACCATCAGCGGCCGACGAATTTGCCGCCGCGAATGCAGCTGAACGCGGTGGCCGTGCGAGGTTGATTTTTTTGTTTTGTTTTTTTTTGGTGGGAAGTCCATGCTGTTTCTTGATACTGTAGTGGTGGACAGTCACACACGTGCGAGATTCGTTTCTGCTATGATGGCTTCTTGTTTTGCTTTGTTTTGTTTTTCAGCGCAATCGTTCCACCGACCAGTGACCGGCAGCGCCTCTGGTGGGCAAATGTCAATCAACGGGCAACACAACAACAGCGACGATAATAATCTCAACAAGCACAACAACAACATCAATACGGATTACCACAACAACAACATCAACACGGACAAACACAACAACAACAACAACACGGATAACCACAACAACAACAACAACAACAACAACAACAACAACAACAACAACAACAACAACAACAACAACAACAACAACAACAACAACAACAACAACAACAACAACAACAACAACAACAACAACAACAACAACAACAACAACAACAACAACAACAACAACAACAACAACAACAACAACAACAACAACAACAACAACAACAACAACAACAACAACAACAACAACAACAACAACAACAACAACAACAACAACAACAACAACAACAACAACAACAACAACAACAACAACAACAACAACAACAACAACAACAACAACAACAACAACAACAACACGGATAAACAGAACAACAGTAACAGCAACCACGACAACGCTAACAACGTCGACAAACCAATCGATGTGTTTGCGGACATGTGGAATGCGTTGGGCTATAAAGACGACCCGAAAGAGCAGGACTACTGGGCCGAGAGCGTTCGTTGTTTTTTTTTAAATTTAATTGGCACTTCCATTATTGCTTGCACATGAGTACAATGACGTGTGAATATAAAGAGTGCAATATTTTTTTTAAAGATTTTATCCTGCACTTAAAACTTCATGGTGAACTTTCCGTTCATTATTTCACGAAAATTTCACTTTCTACAGTCACCCAATCAAAGTTTCTTGCAACAATATCAAATTTGTACGTAACATTTTTCGAATGCAGCCCGCTCAATGGCTGATCGGAGGAGCAGTCAGTGAGCGAATCAAGCTGAATACAAGTTTATCGTTATAAATTTCCAAGCGTTTTGAAGTTGCGAGTTCCAATGCACATAATTTTACAGTTGCGCTCGTCTGACGACGAATGTCAGCGCCAGTCGAAGGAGGAACAGACAAAGGCGAACAAGGAGGATAGCGGGGGAGGCGGCGGCGGCGACGGCGACACGGTGTCCAGCGCGTCAAGTAACGCGCTGTCGATTGCGGCTGACGATGAACAAGGTTTAGGCTGCTTGTCCTTGTGGCTGTTGTTCGCTTCGTGCTCAAAGCGGCATTCATGAAGCAACGTGTAGTGACGCGTAGCTGTATATTTTTTTCGACAAACTCAAAAATACTGGTGCACCGCAGTCCTTGTTATCTTTAGTTTTACTGGTTCTACGACTGTTACGATTCGAGGTGTCCAATCGAAAGAAATTAGCGTTGCGATCAAAAAACAAAGTAGACTTTGTAAAACTACAATGTGCCGTGCATTGTTGGATTCACGATTTCGCGGTTGCTTTCATTCTGTGAAAAACGTACCAATAAAAAAGGTAAACGAAAAAAGGTGGGAAGATGGAACGAAACACCAACAACGTTTCGTCATCGTTAACGTCGCAACGACATGCTCAGTCAGTTTTATTCTGCAGTGCACACACGGCATGATACGCAGAGAAGTGTAAGACACCATGAGTAGGCAAGCCAAAGATGCTCAGCTCCACTCATTCACGACACAGGCGAAGCAACGCGAAAACCGCTACTGTCGCGACGTGTGCTCGAGTCGAACTGGCACGTCGCCGACTATTTGAAGCGGCTGTCGATCGAGAACATCATTCCACTCGACCACGATGAGCAGCACATCGAGCTACAGGTGCTACTGGGCTGGTCGGCCGAGGGGCCCGTGTTTTTTTTTATTGAACGCCTGGCAGTCCAGTAGTGGTGCTGCTGTGTCACTGAGCACCGGAATGAAATCAGCAAGCGTCATAGTACCGTTCCTATTCACGTGAACTGATTCAGACAAAAATTAGAGAAACTTTGGAAAAAAAAACGTTTGAAAAAAGTCTGAAATCTGTGGAAAATTCAAACGCCGACATTTTCTCGCAGAAATTCCGTGACCCCAATTATCACCCAGTGCCAGTCGCGAAGTCGTCACTGCGCCCACCAATGTCGATCATTGAACGCCTGGAGCAACGGCAATTGCAGATGTGAATTCGCGCTTTTTCTTGATTCTTTTCCGCTTCTCTCTTCTTAATTTTCATTCTTCTCGTTTCTTCAGTTACCTGAATGCCTTTGTTTTGAGTTTTTTTCTTAGGTTTTGAAAAATTCGGGTGATTGCGTTTTTTTAAACTGTCTGGTGGTGAGTGTCTGTGTTGCGTGTCGTGGAACTTCTCCGTGAGCTTTTTTCGTGTTCTCTCTGTTTTCTGATGTTGCTTTGTTTTTGTTTTGTTTTTCATTGGGTTTCATTTTTTGGAATAGATCTTGTGTGAATTTTTTCATTGTTGCGCTTTGCTGGAAAACGATAGTGTTCACCGTCGGTTTGGTTATTTTGTTTCAAATTTGTTTTCAACTGATTTTTGGTGTCTTGTTCTGGTGCATTGCTGTGTTCTTCACCAAAAAAACAAACAATTTCATGTTCCATGTTTTTTGGCCCGACACAGTCCGAAAAGTGGGTTGCTTGAAAGGAGATGTTGTCGTCGTTGAAGTGCGGAGCGCGTTGCTATGGTGTTCTTGTTTGATTGTTCGTGCCAGGCACCGGCACACCAGGATGCACCGCGGGATTTAATTAGAAAGAATGTTTCCTGTTGCATCATTTGTAAACTTCAGTTCAAAGTTCAAGCAGTCGCTTTTCGTGCTGTCCGAAACAACCTCCCGGTCTCCTCCCGCCTGTTTTGTTTTTTGTTTTTTTACACTGAAAATAATTGAGAGCGTTGAAACAACGGTAATTTATGAGCGTTGGTTACAATTTTTGAAAGAAACCGGTTTGGTCTATTAGTGCAAAAAAATACAGTTGTTGTTGTGGTTCTATTGAACCTCGTTTTTTTGTTTTTCGGTGATCGAAAATGTCGTGTTTTGTGTTTCTGGTCGATTTTGCTCCGTTGTTTTTTTTTTGATTGCGCCTATTTTACTTTCATGTTTCGATTGTTGCTTGTCACGATAACAATTGTGTTGTTTGTTACTGCTAGTTTGCCGTTGCCTTGCCTTGGGTGTGTCTGTGTTGTGGCGTTTCTTATTTTGGTTTTTGTTGAATAAAACTGAAATGAAACAGGTGGCCTACCGTATTACCTCTAATAAACCCCATGGGGGTTTATTTCTTCAGCGACTTCTGGGGGTGGGGGTTTATTTTTTTGGGGGGGGGGTTTATTTGGAAACCATTTTTAGGGGTGGGCAAAATGGCAAAAATACCTTCCATGGCAGGAAGGAAGTCGCAGAAACTTCTGCTCTACATAGAAATTTCCTTTTACAACAGCCTTTTGTAATGAAATTACCATTAACTCATCCATTTGGGGCCTTTGGTAGCACAATTTCATCATTTTCACTGCAACCAGCCACTGAATTCACTGTTTATGTGTATGTTTTTCTGGGTATGTGTTTCAAACAGGTTTCCAATAATCCCCCATGGGGGATTATTTTTGGGGGGGGATTATTTGGAAACTTGTCGAGGGGGTGGGGGATTATTTTTTGGGGGGGGTTTAATTTTGGGGGGGGGGTTTAATAGAGGTAATACGGTATGTATTTCGGATGGACAAAACGCTCAATACTATTCGGCTTGCAGTTCACCTCTGCTTGCTATTAGAAAGAATACTGATTTCTGTTTTTTGCTTTTTAGAATTTGAGTCGAGCGGTTGCATCATCTGACCAATCAATAGTGATTTTTTTAAATCCGAGCACGCTGAGTGGTCTTACTTCATACTTTGCTCAGGCACGTGACACTGCCAGACACTCTGTTGACTTAGAACACCGTACACCATGATGTGGTCCTGTGGTGTTGCAAAAGTCACAGGTTTCGTTGTAAATACCAGCAACGTTTTTTTTCAATTGTGTGCCGTTGCACTTCTGCAACACAATGCGGAAATTTACATCTACTGAATTAGTGAAACTGCGTAGGTGCTTTCGAAGAAAATCGTGCGTATCATTAACGATTTGCGGCAGACCCACCCACGGTACACCACCACATCGTTTCGCAGCACATGTATCATTGTAGCACAGAACTCCAGCAGATTTTTGGGGGAGCGGTTTTTTTGTGAAGGTGCCATCTACTGTGCCGTACTTTTTTTCCGCAGTTTTCGAGCGACGGTGCACCGCAAATTAGCTGCATCTTTACTCATCTGTTCTGTTTCACTGTCAACCTAACAAGACCGCGGGCTTCTCATTTGCTGACGTCGTCGAGTGCGTTATATCCGTTACGGGAGGAGTTGGGGCATCCAGGCTCACTGCTGCTGCGAGCTTTTACATTCGATTATATTGATAAATAGCATCTTTGTTTGACGTCATGCGGGGCAGGTGAACTTGTGGTTTAATTTATATCAGGAGCGCTTTATTTCAAGACACTTTAAGAAGGCAATAAACGGTTCATATGCATCTTCTTATACAATAAATAGACCCGAGTTTAATCAAGCGAGTCTGTGCGATTTCGTGCTATATTTTGTGCGTCGCTCGAAAGAACAGTGATAATTCATACAGGGTGTTTGTTGCGAGTAAGAGCACTGAACCGAAGTAGCTTTCAAACATTTCCTGGTCATTGCGCTCAAACAAAATGCGTTCCACAAATCTTTCTTTTCAGAACGAAAAAGAAATTTCGTCTGGTAGCTGGAGTATATTTGACTCGTCTGGTAGCTGGAGTATATTTGACAAGTTTTTGAACCAGACGGTGGTGTATGTGGCCTTTTTGTTCAGGGGATAATTAGCGCCATAGAGCGAGTGTATCACGTGATGAATGCTCAAATTGAAAGAAGAAACAGCAGAAGTTCACGTGAACGTTAGCAGGCCCAGACGCCGCCCTGTCACTCATTTATTGTTACCACATTATTCCGCAACTCCGCGCCGAAAAGCCGCAAGCTTATATGGTCGAACAAATATCAGTTTTGAAAAATAACTGTTTTTGGTCGCGTTTTTTGTGTGTTAAAAACTAATCGTAACGACACGTTTTTCAGAAGCGTATCGGAAGCCACTAAAGGAGCATTCAACGCTTCGCCAACAATTTTTTGTCGTTTTTTTTCAATGCGCCCAAGTTTCTTGTCGTGGCGATGATCACAATCGTGTTGAGACCTTGCACGGTACTTTGGTAGCCGGAATTCTGTCCTTCTGTCTGTGATCAATATCCTTTTATCGTCCTAATTAGTGTTTTATATGTCAATATATTTACTGCGTTGCAGTTCAAGTTTCAACCTAATCATGAAGCTCATTTTCTTTAGCTATTTATAAACTTTTATAAAAGCTGCGTGTGTTTTTCAAATTCTTCAGATGTTCATGAACCTGACTGGGCCGTGATGTAATTCGTTTTGAAAATGCCTTTTTAATCCCGGCAGGTGCGTTTAGATCGTTGTTCGTTAACAATTTTTTACGTAATTTGCTAGTTTCAAGAAATGTGTGTTTACGTGTGATAAGCTTGTCACGAAAACAAGCTTGTCTGTCTTTCTTAACTAGTATAAACGCAATTTTACTTGCATGGGACCAGCGCCGCTGTCTCAGGCTGGCTACAAGCAGTTGCTGTTCTTTTTGCTTTTGATTCTGCGACTTAATGCATGCATAGAAAAAATACGCAGTTTCATGCTGGACGCGGGAATTCAAAATCGGTGGAATGTCCCGTGTCTCTGAGATATGGCTGACTGAGTCACCACGTCACTAGGACCGTTTTGAATTCTCGCATCAAACAATGACACTCGTTTCGTTTGCACGAATGGCAAACGCATTGAGTCGCAAAACGAAATGAAAAGATGATAATCAAAAGTGAAAGCGCTTTTTGTTTTCCGCTTCTTGTGGTGCTTATCATCGAAACTGATCGTCAAAGTTTAGTTTTGATCAACAAATCGTTAAAAATTGATAAACGTTACGATGATGATTTTCCGCTGCGACTGCGTTTCTTTATCAGTACGGTGTCTTGTTGGTACAATCATCAAAGAATGCTGCAATGTTCGTGCAGTTTTCGTTTTCTCCGAAACCAATCAACCGAGTTCTTGTCGTCTTCGTCGTCATCGGCTCGGAAGCGTCATCCGGGTGAAGCGACCACAATGCCGCCTCGCGATCAGTGTGCGTCGCGGGCGAGAAACGCAAGCGCATTACAAATGATGAGGCATTTTTTCTCCGCTTATGGTGCTATACAATGAGGTATTCCCCCCAAATTCTGAGCTAGTTTAGGTCTGTTAATATTAAGCGGACTCCTGATGGTGTACGCTGATGAATTTGGGTACACCTGTATGTACAGGGTGGGCAAAAAAAAGGTTCCATTTTCAAACTGCTGTCACTGGCTGGTGTTTTAATATTATGAGCTGAAATTTTCAGCATTGATAAAACATGTGATGCCATTTTTCTGACAAAATTTTTATCCAGTTTGGTCGAGTAGATTCAGTTTTACAGCACAATGTTTAAAAATTCCCAAATTTTCAAAAAAAAACAGATTTTTAACCAAGAATTTCACAACGAATCATTGTTCATAGACATCCAAATAATCATCAACGTTTGTCGTCCGGCAGCGGCTGGATAGAATTTTACGCGAAACTGGCGAGTCACTGCAGAAAAACTTTCAGATTGCTCCCACCAGATAGCACACCAGACCCGTTGTTCTGCTGTCCACTTAACCATGACGAAACTGCAGAAAACTCAAACTGAAACACTGTTTTTATTCAAACCGCAGAAAAACTTTACATTAACAGACAGAAAAAGACAGACACAGAAAACAAAAAGTCAACTGAACAATTTTTTCTGTCGCAGTCGCATGGCTGCTGACTCGAGTCCGTTGTGAAACATCAGAATTTCGCTCGAGGTGCTCAAATGCAACTCAAGTGTGAGACCTTTCCACTCTGAGTGCATGAATTGAACTATCACGGGTGTCCAAAAAGACCCATTTGTCATTTTCGCAACAGTTTCAAAATTGAATCACGCATTTTGATACTAATTTTTTCTTGCACTCATTTCAGTAAATTTGTTAATTTTTCGAGCTTTTTAGAAAATCTGCCACAGTGAGCGGCGAGCGCTAGGAATTATATATCGAAAAAAAAATTTTGTCAGTAAAATGGCAACACATGTTTTATCAGTGCTGAAAATTTCAGCTCATAATATTAAAACAGCAGCCAGTGACAGCCGTTTGAAAATGGAACCTTTTTTTGGCCCACCCTGTATGTACAGTGTGAGTCAAAAAAAAGGTTCCAATTCTAAAATGCTCTCACTGGCGTGTGCTGAGGTGTTTAGAGCTGAAAATTGGAACACTATTAGAAAAAATTTGGAGGTTTTTCTGACCAAATTTTTGTCATGGTATGTTACCCCTATCACTCACTACAGCAAAATATCTGGAAAATATGAAAAATCGACAAATGTTGTAAAATGCATAGGGTTGATTTAGCTGTAACAAAGATCAAAAGCATGAACGTTGGTGACAGCCCGAATGTTCACAACACAAAAAAAGATGAAAAAAAACAATATGAGTTTATTGCAGCTTAGAAATGCCTAATGCTGAGTTGCATTTGAACAGTTTTTGATCACTCCAATGTTTCACTTCAAGTCTGAGTGTGCGTAAGCGATTCTGCTTAGAACAGACGCGAATTTATCTTTTCAAATCCAAATTGTTTTTTCCCTTTTTTAATACACAAAATTTGCCACTCTGTTATTTTTACCATAGCAGACTGGTTGTTTTTATGCAGTGAGAGATGCACTTCCATTTTCAGTCTTTGCTGCCATCATGGACGGCAGACCAGCGAGTCTGGTCTGCCAATTGGTGGGAACATGCGAATAACTTTTCCACAGTGGTTCGGCAATTTCGTAAAAGATTCAATTTGACACCGCGTGACGATACGTCAGTTCGGAAGATCGTTTATGAGCAATGATAAACAATGAGATTATGGATGAACAGTGTTTTTTGTCAAAAATTGCTATTTTTTGAAAATTACACTGTAAAAATGAACTTAGGTGTAAGCCAAAAAAATTTTTGATCACAAAAAAACTCCCAAACTGTTCTAACAAGTGTTCCAAATTTTAAAACACGAGGTCCCTTTGTTACAGCTAAATCAACCCTCTGCATTTCACCACATTTGTCGATTTTTCATGTTTTTCAGATATTCTGCTGTAGTGAGTGATAGGGGCAACATACCGTGAAAAAAAAAATAGTCAGAAAAACCTCCAACTGTTTTCCAATAGTGTTCCAATTTTCAGCTCTAAACACCTCAGCACACGCCAGTGAGAGCATTTTAGAATTGGAACCTTTTTTTTGGTTCACCCTGTACAGTATGGCCGAATAAATAAGGCAGCCCATCAAGGCGGGATCAGTTGCAGACTAGGAGTTGTATTTTTCAAAAATGCCAACAAACTCCTAATCATGTGTTCAAGGCAGAAAGAATGAACAGAATAGCACGAAGAATCCATTAGTCTAAAAAACGCGTCAAATTTGGCACACAATTTGGTTTCTGAACGTTTTTTTTCTTTCATTCAAATTTCGCGCGCTCCTTGCACCCTGAAAAAAGCTGCCATGTTTACTCTTACTCGGTCATTCCGTATCTGTAGTTTGTCTCTGGCACAATCACGGCTGGCCGAAAGGAGTACAGTGTTTTGTAACTCAATAATCCATACAACTAGCTAGCTGATTGGTTGATGCATGCATTCTGTGCATGAATTGCTGAGTTCGCCATAGTTTGGTTTGCACAGAATGCATGCGTCACGTGACCGCCAGCCAATCAGCGATATGTTATAGAGTTAGACCGAAACACTCAGGATTTTTCAAGTAGTTCTGAGATGAGAACAGGTGGTGTAGTACAGTGGATTATCTTCCTATTTCGTATTTACCGTTTCTAAACTTCATTTCCTGTTTATGTAGCCAATAAGCGGTGTTGTTTGCTGGTTCGCTTTCAACCACCATATCAAAATCGATTCTAATCAATGCGAATGCGCGCGGTGTACTGCTTGAACTTTGGACGCAGCAATTTTACGTAGGCATCTCACAAGTTCATCTGGCCTTTCTGCGAAACAACCACTGCAATATTAAAGTGCATTTTACAAAGAAACCATCAAAGTGCCCGCAAAATTGCTGTTACTGAAGCCACCGCACAGCACAGAACGCGTAAGCTTCCTGGTTTTTCAATTTGCCAGTTTGCACGTTTTTTTTCACACACGTGGCTTCTTCATTGTTTGATTGCTGAGCATGTGAACTTTTCGTTTTGTTTGGCTTCCAACGCATACAACGGAAACGGATTAACAGTTGGCACATCTGCGTTGTTCATGGCGATTCAGGATGACTTTCTGTTGTCTATTGCCTGCGTTACAAGATAATTCAATCGCTTCTTCTTCATCTTCTCATTCGATAGTTTTGTTTTATTCTGACCAATGCCGATGCAACTATTCTCGTGCAAAGTTCATACAGTTCCATCTACGTAGTTCCATTTGACGGTGTGTTTTGTTCGCATGTCAATATGTGTTCCTTGGACTAGGACTTTGTCCATTTTCCAGTGAACTTTAATTCACTTTATTTTATTAAAAAATAGTCTGTACGCCACCCCGGCTACGAATCTTGGTCCAATGTCAAAAATGAACAAACATTTTAGCACAAGTAGCATCACACATGTAAGCAAACTGCGCTTTCAGTGCGACGTCCACCCACACCCATTATTCACTCTGCTTAGCATGAGTGAGTTGCATCACCGTAAAAAAAGTTCGTTATTGTTTTTATAACGACATTTGATCGGATACCGTTGACAGAAAGAACAAAAAAAACATTTTCTGCTTACTTCAAAGTTACTTGTTGTTTTTGTGCGCCATTCATATTTTTAAGGTCTCCGTGTCACACGCTGTTCCTACAGTTTTATCGGAGTTCGTGGGTTCACGACATAAAACGAATGAATGAATGAATTATATGCACGCATAACTTTTTTGCGCGCTATACAATAATGTACGTTTGTGGTATTATACGTGGGCGTCAGTTACTGCAACAAGTACGTGTATCATTAATTCAGTTTCGCTGAGCATAAGCTCAATGTTCACTTTTCCAGTCCTCTTCTCCGCCACGTATGCATCCTAGCTCTTTTAACGGAACATTCAAATGGAGAAACGTGTGCGAAAATGTGTAACATGGAAAAAAGGCACAATTAGTGGCGACGGTTTCTCAATATAAGCACTGTGGTTTTCAGTCCTTTTTATCACGCGTAAAACATACAAACATCGGGTCTATTTCTGATCATTTTTGTTCCGCATACGGCTCGATTCGCATTATTCGAGCTCAATCAATAGCTTTGCGCCGGTTGCTGCTTCAGCTGATGATAACCACCAAGCACGCAGTAATCATCACCGGTGCATGTTCGTCTGTCATGCAATATTTAATGTACGAAAAAGCGTATTTTCACGCGATTAGGACAAGGTGTTGTTTGTATTTTAATTTTTTGTTGAAAAAGGTCACGCGCATTGGAGAGCCTATACAAATCTAGGACACTTGTTGATCAGAGCTTGATGAAAAAGCTTAAAAAACCTGAAAATGAAACGACTTGCATCGACAGAAATGCCGATCGTTTCAACGATCAAGTCGCATCATTTTATGCGATGCGATTAAACCGTAATTTCCCCTGCGCATGGTCTTTTGGGCTTATTATGATTCATTCGAAACTTTATTGCGCTTACTTACATTGTATAAATGTGGAAACTTATCAGCAACTGTGACATAGTGTTGCTTGCTAACAACGTTCGGTTTGACATGCTGTCTTCACGCAGTAAACCGGACGCAACAGTGCGTTGTGGTGTGCTGCTTTGAAAAAAGCGTCAAACCACACAAGCTTTGTAGCTATACGTTCCAATGTACTTTTTTTGCATGCGGTAGCTATGTGTAGTGCTAGAGCTGCGCTTGTGCGTTTTAATCGATCCGCTTTTTTTCTTTACGTTAACTAGACGGGATGACAGAGCGTTAGCAGAAACAGGCATCGGTGAAAATACGGCTATATCAGTATCTTCGCAACTCTTCTTGTGTAAATGTTGCTGTTGACTTGTACAAGATTGGTTAATTGATGAAAATTTCTATGCGTGACCACGTCACGAGTACGACACTACACTCCCCCATTCGGTTCCTTTCACTGCACTGGTTTTCCCCGCTCGGCGACCAGTCCTGCACTTGTTCTCTCGTTTTTAACCTGATTTGGCTGTTGTTTTTTTGATTGCTTGATTTGTGTAACCATCACACACAATGCGTAGTAATTGATGAAGGAAAAAACGGGTTCTGTGCTATGCCTAATTCTATGACGAACGCCAGAGTTTTACAGATTCAATCGTCAACTCATTTCACATGTTCAGACACTGAATACACCAAAAAAACACTGAGTACCAGTCGCTGAATACAAATCAAGAAATAAGTAGAACAGAACAGTTGTGAGTGGTGAAGGTGGACTCACTCAGCAGCGGGAGCGAGTGCATGCGAGCGGGGAGCGAGTGCTTTTCGAGCGGGACCGAGTGCACGCGAGCGGGGAGCGAGTGCATGCGAGCGGGGAGCGAGTGCATGCGAGCGGGTAGCGAGTGCTTTAGAGCGGGAACGACTGCAGCGGGAGCGAGTGTCGTAACTCGTGACACCGCATCACTTCGGATGTTGCTACGTACTATGTACGCTTACCTCTGCGCTGTTTTTCCTGTCCATTTTCAAATCACTGGTTGCCAATGTCAACCACCGTCCTATTAGGGCGCATTTGCGATTATTATTCAGTTAATTTCAGTTCTTGAGCTGTTGTTTTCTGAAACCTCTTATCTTATTTTCTTTCTTTAGCGAGCCATGTGAATGAGTTTTTGAGAATGAGAAAGCCTGTAAACGCTTGCTTCCCAGTATCCATTTAGCTTTTCATTTATTAACACATCTGCGAAACAACCGCGAATCTTAAATCTCTTTTTTTCTCTAATTAAAAAGCTTTACTAAATGGAACATTAGTGACATGGAAAACGGCAATCTTATTGAACTATTGTTTGTATACAAGAAGCCGTAATATTACTAGCAAATTGCTAAAATTACTACTATTATCAATTTTTAGGTTCTGCAACTCATTGTGTGTGCAGACGTTAAATGGAAACTAGTTTCAATCATCACGGGGCAATTCAAAATTGTCTAACTGACACGGCCTTATTTAGGAGACTCGGACTCGGGTCGCTTTGCCAATTTTAAATTCCCGTGTCGGTCCTAATGCGCACATTGAGTTTCGGGGCCAAAATAAAAGATCATATCTGAGTGAGATCTGCACCACACACGTATGCAACAGACTTTAAAACATGCAGTACTAACAGTATCAGTCCTCTAGTTAGTCGTTTTGAAAGAAAGTCCCAGGAACTTTCAGACCGGCGCGTTAAATTACGTTAAGTTCGTTTCTACGCCCTTAGTAACTGTAAACGGCATAACTGCAAGCAGTATTTGTGACGCGTAGCTGTGTTAAAACCCATAGCTACACGACACGGTTCATGAATGTCCCTTAACATTTGGGAGTTTGCGGCATTTTGCATCTGCTTCTCACTATTTCTTTTGTCTCGTCACTGACAGGTACTTCTGGGTGTCAAATTCGCAACAAAATGTGGCAACGACATGAATTTTTGTTTCTGATTGACTTGTTTGTTACTGTTTAGCGCTTTGCTCTCTTTCATTTGTTTTGTGGCGGATGAAACGTGTTTATTTTTGTGTCCTTTTAATTTAAAGTACCATTTTATAAAGGTTGATTTTTCAGTAAATTATAGTTGCCCTGGATAATTTGTAGCATTAGCTGATTGGTTGCCTGGAACATCAGGTTCAAAAAAGAAATTGGGGTTGACATTTTCGTGTTTTCGCTTTGTGATTTCTGTGCGTTGTTTTGTGTGGGCAGACAGTAAAACTTTGAGATTATAAAATATCCATTTTGATTTCCAAAAAAAAGAAAACATCCATTCCAATTTCTTTTTTGGACTTGATGTTTCAGGCAATCAATTAGCTAATACCACAAATTATTAATACATTCTTTGTTACAAGAATTGAACAAATAAAATTCTTTGTTGTACACATCAATTATGAGTTATCTCGTTTTGCACCCTTTCGGAAGCGTGCAAGATCTGCTTGGCTGAGATTATAATTGATTTATGTATCTGTCACTTACATTGTTCAACGTTCAACTGCATCACATCATGCATTCATGAAGGAGAGTTTTTTTCTCAAACCCACAATTACATGTTTCCTGTGTTTCTTTTCTACGCAGCTTTGTGTCTGGCACCTGTGGTTGGTGCTTATTTTTGCCTTTTTTCTGACAATGGGTAGATTTCGACGCTATCTCATCTTTTTTGATATCATTCGAGAATGCGAACCACAACAATAATCTTTGCTATATGGGGTCGGGAATGGAAATTTCATCAGTTTTCCACCGAACAACTCAGGCGTCATTGTAGTCTTGCGACTGACTAAACATCGGCTGAAAAAAATGGTGTCCTCCTGTTCTGTCTGTAAGTGCCAGACGGCAGGCATACGATGGCACGGAAAGCAGCGTAGCGCATAATAGAGCGGTTTGATTGCGTGGTTACGCGAAATCAAGATGCTTTCGTAATTTTCGCGAGTTTGACAACTTTTTTCGTAGTGTCAGTCGTTAATTCATTTTTAAAGGGCATTCATGAAGCAGTATTTAATGACCGCGTAGCCATGTTTTAACACAGTTATCCGGCGCTTAATACTGCTTCATGAATGCCACTTTAGTGAACGCTGTGCCACACGTACCTGATCGCTTGATTTGTGTACATTCTTAAAAGTTTGTTTTTTTTTGATTTTTGATCAGAGGTTGCTTCCAATGAGTCGTTGTAGGTTCCTAATCCTAAACCTAATCCTAATATTATCTTTCTTATTAAACGTGACCCAATATGCGTTTGCACGCACAGATGGAAAAAATGTTTCATGGCTGCGCGGCAATTTGAAATCAGCAACAGTTAACGTATTCTGACGACAGATTTGTGCAAGCAATTGGGAAAAAAACAGTCAGAATGTTTTCTCACTAAACAAAATTTATTTTAATTCATATTCGAACTACGTTCTGGCGCGAAACATTTTTTCAGCTATGCGGGTTTTCCACACATCATTCATCATTACTCCGCGTCCTTCGTACGAAAAGATAATATTAAGCCAAGCCTTTTTGATAAGGTGAAAATGATCAATTTAGTGTTTGCGTTTTTTTTTCTTTCGTGTGTTATAGAGGAGAAGCACCGGAAGTGCAGATGCAGCTGTTTTAATAAGATGCATCACGGATCGTTTTGATGCAGTTATTAGAAAACAAGCCGGCGAATGAAACAGGACAAATGAAACTCTAATTTGCCGCTTTTCAGGTTGAATTCACTGGCAACAACAAACACATGATATCAAGTTAACAAAAACAGACGCAGCAAAAAAGCGTGAAGCAAAACTGGCATTGCGGCAGAAAAAAACGAAAAAAAATCAATGAGGGTGGTTTTCAATGCTTTGGCGAAAACCGGATTCTCCCCCTCTTATCTGTGAGACGTTGCTCTCTAGCCTTTTTAATACACTGCAAAATAATGTTTCACAAGCAAAGTGAACGCTCAGCCGTTTTGAAAAATATTCAGAGGATTTTGAACAAACGTTTTATCGCAGGAAAACCACAGTCGTTTTCGAAAAATAAACGCGTGTAAAATTCTCTGCGACTTCCCATTCCATTTGGCCCCCAGTTCCATAAAAATATCTAGATATAAAAAAACTGAAAAGGGAAAAGATTCAGCTTTCAAGTTTTCGACCCTGACCAACTGTGCCGCGAAAATTCTCGATTGGTTGAGCTTTTACTTGTACTAAGCTCTGCCAATCGAAAACTTTGGCTGCAATTGAAATCTGGAATTTTTCAGGGTCGCCTTTCTGGATCACCCTGACATAAAACTTGTAAAACACATAAAATCGATCAAAATTAAATGAAAAGGTATAAATCATTATCATATGCAAATAATTATTGTGCGCATGATCATTTCTCGCAAATGAGCAAAGCGTTTCCCAAAAGTAATATTTCGAGGTCAATTTGCATGAAGTTACCTTCAGACGTTGACCCTATGAAACTCATCGCAGATCATGATAAAACGTTTTTCTTTCATGCATGCGCCATGATGCCCGTCTATCATAAAATAATTGCCGCGGTCTCGTTTTCTTCACAGCAAACTTTCGCTCAATTTTACACCGTCTGTTTCTTCAGCCAGCGCACTTTAGCCAACGCCAACGTTTTCATGCGCATAATATAATTTATTCATTTATATCTTATGCGTGTAGTCTTGCTGACAGTTCTCTTGTGTTGTTCTGTCCTGGCGCACTGTTTCTCTTCTTTTCTTCTCTATGGGTGGTTTTTTTTGCGTTCGGTCGGGTACGTGAGAATTGTAAAGTCCACAACATCATCTTTCAACGAAAGATTGTTAGTTGAACGAATTTATCGGAGTTATTAAAACTTAAAAGTTCAGATGTTTGGTTGCTGTTTCGGTGGTGTTACTCATTTAGAGTTCGACTGTATCTGTATTTGTCCAGTTTATCATAGTGACACGTGAGGTGTTTTAATTTTAGTGAGAAAATCTAATCTAAAATCTAGAAATTTTACTTGCCGTGCACTGTTTACAAAGTTTTGTACGTTATGCTATTTTTGAGTTGTTTTCTATCAGCCCCCAAACGCAATTGGGTGGGTTTTATTAGTCGACAGTTTTAGTAACAGTACCAATCAATGAGCTGCATTCTATACGCCCCAACTTCCGTGCTAAAAATAGACAAAAAAGTTTTGCGACTCCACTTTCCTCATGTTGTTAATTGCAGTGTTTCCTATCTTCAGACTGAAATTTTTTGAACCAGTGGACGAGGACGAGAAAAACGGAACAACATTATTCACATTTGCTAATTTGATCTGCAAAAAAAACAGAAATGCGCCATTGTATTCGAGCCATATTCAAGACAACCACATCGCGACAAAAATAACAAAAAATGTCATCGTAAAAACATCATTTCAGAACAGGCCGCTGAATCAAATGACAAACAACGAGGAAATTGGATGGGAATGCACTGAACTTTTGGGCGTCTACTAATTTAGAACGACTGTCGTTTTCTGCTTGCCATCGTGGAATCAGCGGTTCCTGCTTGAAGCAATCGTATTAAAAACGCTGCTTATGTATTGATTGAATTAAACGAGCAACGGAACAACAACAACGAAAACTTATTGCGCCCTCAGCCCTCGTGGGTGTGCATTGATTGTGAGTTGTCGATCAGGCAGTGAAAAAAGTTAAAACTTTGGCACAACAATTACGTTTTTTGAAACACATCAGAGAGAGTCAATATTGCACAAAAATGGCGTCATTCATCAAGGCGAAAGTGAGCAAAAACAAGCGCCGTTTCGTGAAGGACGAATTCAATCTTGACTTGTCTTGTAAGTGAAAGAAATGTTATTTGTTTTTACTTTTTTTCATGATGACATGAAAGCGGCAAATGCACGAACCGAACTGAGAAGGATTTCATCCTTCGAAATAATCATCGTTGTTGTTTGTTGCATCGTTTATGCACCATCGACGATCCAGCCACACCACACTGTTATATTGTGCTGCGGCAATTACTTGTTGTGTATTATTTGACAGCTACGAATCGTGTTTGCTGCCGCCCTTGTTTGTCAATCCGTTGTAATTTCTTTCACAAAAAAGAATTCCATGTGATTTTGTGTCATGTCATGTCACCACCAAATTCGCCCGCAGACATCAGTCCGAACATCATCGCGATGGGCTTTCCGGCGGAGCGAATCGAGGGCGTCTACCGCAACAACATCCACGACGTCGTCCGCTTCATGGAGAAATACCACCGATCGCACTACAAGATCTATAATTTGTGAGTCTCAGTGTCTCATGGTCTCTCTCGTTTGACTGACTGAGACTGCTTTCAGTTCACCACCGTTGTATTAAAGAGACCATTCAGTTTTTTTAGTAATGTGAGCAATGGCTGCAGAAAACTAGCTCACCCCGGCGGACAAAGGACCGTTAGTAGCGATGAGCGTTCCCGTGAGCCGCCATGAAACACGGGCACCTACAAATAAGCCTCAAATCCGTCCTGAAGCTAGCAGTGACTCGAGCTCATTTCGGTAACGCTTTCCGTCGCTGTATCGCCCCGAAAGATTCCATTGTCGATAGCCCAATCTAAAATTCGTACATTCGAGGCGCTAAATTATAGGCAATCCGCTGATTGGTCGGTGATCACGCGATGCGTAGCACGCTGTGCCGTGGGCGGCGGAGTCTGTCCTGCACGGAAAGCACGCATCACGCACGTGATCACCATCCAATCAGCGGACTGCCTGTCTATAATTTAGAGGCGTTGTTGAACGACAGACGGGAAAAGTAGGTGACGCAATTTGGCCGATCGAGCGGGCTCGGTCGGGTGTGGCGTGGACGCTCTGTAGGAGCTGCGTCGTTGTCCACCAATGTGATTACCAGTGTTTCGTGATTGGATCGATAATTGCGCCCGTTTCTCTTTTGCGTTTGGCAGACGCCGCGATGCCACCTACGACGTCGGCAAGTTCCACGGTCGCGTCGCGCAATACCCGATGGACGATCACCACCCGCCGACGTTGCTGCTGATGAAGCCGTTCTGCGAGGACGTTCACCGGTGGCTGTCGGCCGATGATGAGAACGTCGTCGCTGTACACTGCAAGGCCGGCAAGGTGACACTGCGTTTGTGTGAGTCTGTCACTGCGGTCGCCGAATACAGAGCATACCGCATATGCGTTGTTTTGGTGTTTGTTGGTTTGGTGGTATGGTATTGGTTTGTGCAAGCCACATTGAATGTGGGTCTAGACCTTTGTATGTTTGTTGAAACCTGTCACTTTTCTTCTCAGAAAACAGCGCATGTGCAGCAAGCGAAACTTTGAATGTTACAATGAAAAAAAAAACGAACAATGAATATGTCGAGTTTGGTTGAAATCAAACACCACCCATTTGCGCCTGACACTGTTTTCGTGCGCATCTCTCGTCCTCTTCTTCACTCATTCGCGAGCACTAGTCTGCTAGAAAAGTGACGGATTTTTAAATGAACCAAGTCAACCACGAAACTACGAACCAAACAAACCTAACTAAACAACCAAGCAAATCAAGCCCACGGTATTCCGGTTGCTTCAGGGTCGAACGGGTGTCATGATCTGTGCGTATCTTTTGTATTCGCGCCAGTTTCAACGGCCGATCGACGCGCTGCGCTACTATGGCGCTGCCAGAACCATGGACATGAACGTTGGTAGTTGAAAAAAACAGTCGATTTTTAGCGTTTTTTTCTGCATCGAATCTCGTAAAATCTCCGCACATAGATGCAGTGGAACTGACCTATAATAGAACACCCTAACGTAAACCAAACCATACATACACAATCGTTTTTCTGCCCAACAATCACGCATCTGATACCGTGAGGGCGCATTCATGTTGTAGTATAGATAGTTAGTGACCGCACCGCACAGCACAACTGTGTTAAAACATAGCTGCGTGGACACTAAATACTGCAACTTGAATGCGCCTTAATTGTTCTTGGGACGGCTTGGTTTTGGTTGCTATTCTTTCTGGGCTTCCTCCCTACCCGCCGGACTAGAACTACTACGTCTGATGATCACTAATGTTCTTCATTTTCTGCTCAATTTTATCGCCGTTTCCGCCCGCAGGGTGTCACGATTCCGAGTCAACGGCGTTACGTCGAGTATTTCAACGGTCTGCTGAAGACGCAGCGGACACCGAAAAAGGTGCCCATGCTGATCAGAGCGGTACACCTCGAGTGCGCGGTCAACGATCGATCGAAGCCGTTCGGTTCGTGATCGGTTCAGTTTCATTTGAATAAACAATTCTGTGACTCTGGAATCCAGTCTGGAGCGTTTGTAAGCGTTACCGCTTGTTGTTGCACCGATTTCGCATTCTCTCTATGCGGCGTCATGCGATCGCCGCCCCCTCCCCCCCCCCCCTCCCCTCCCCCTCAGGGCAACGCTTCGGCTAAAGCGGCATTCATGAAGCAGTATATTTGGTGACGCGTAACTGTGTTACCTTAAAGCATAGCTACGCGGTCATTCAAAAGTGTTTCATGAATGCCCCTTATCTCTTAGGCGGGCGGACACTGATGCGCATATGGCCGACATTTGTGGGTCTCCGTACCGCATGCTTTTCACTCTTGTTTTATTGGTGGTTTCTGCTTTCTGCGAAATCAAAATCGATGACTGGATGACTAATAAGAGGGAAAAGGTTATTGCCCACGTCCACAACTCCGCCAGTACGAAGGTTTATAAGAAATACAAACTGCAACTGATCTGACCCCGCCCGTTGTACAGAGGGAACACAGATATACAGTCTATCTCGCTAATATATGCAACTAGCTGATTGGTTGGTCATAGCAAATCTCATCGTTCATTGGTTAGTCATGAACAGTTCTCAGCGCTCATTGGTTGGTCATGAGAAATTCTCAGCGCTGATTGGTTGGTAATTACGTCATGTTGCATATATTTTCCAGATGGACTGTATAGCATAAATCATCCAATGGTTTTTCGGCCAACGCCCGCGTAACGCCACGCTCCCTCCGACATGCAGCCATCTCGTCTAGAGCGTGTGAAAATTATGACAAATCATGTTTGCACAATTGTTCTGCTCTGCAGCGCCCTATTTTGCCGTCTATTGCGCCGGCAAGCGCGTCTACAAATCGGCGATCTACGGCGATCAACAGCAGAGCCAATCGGCCGGCAACGATGGTGGACCGCAGAACTCAACCTCGTGGACGTACCAGGCGTCGAATGCGCAGGTTCGCTTGGCCGCATGGCAAATTTCTGATTGTCCCCGACGGGCCAAGTTCCTAAATTAGCAAAACAAGGCGCTCTCAAAACGGAAAATACAACCGTCTTTTGTTGCTGGCAATCTGAAAACACGCTTCCGTTTACCGCCGCCGTCCGCAGGCACTGCAGAGCAACGCAACCGGCGCTGCGTCCACTCCGTTCAACGTGTCGTTCTCAGCGGCCTCGACGACGTCGCCGAGTCCGGGCTCGCTCGTCTCGATGAATCTCCCATCCGGCCAGCCGATCCTGGTCGCCGGCGACGTTCGCATCGACTTCTATCAGAAGGCGGGTCGATTGAAAAAGGTCGGCTTCCGCTGCTGGTTCGGATTGATTGTGGGGTCTCGGGAAATGCACTGTTGCAGTTTTTTTTGCTTTGTTTTTGTTCACTTGACCGTTTGTTGAGTACAGAGAGGAGCTGTGTGGTGTGGGTGACGCAACTCTGCAACACACTCGCGCACGTGTTCCCGGCGCTGCTGCTTTTGCGTCGTTTTTTTTTACCGCACCGACCTGAATTTTGCGCAATTACCTGTTCGGTAATCATTGCTACCGGTGCGTCGGGTATGGTGGAGCATTGATGCGGACGTCGCAAATGTTGCGGCAGGGGCGTATTACACTCCATCACACCGTCAGTCTTACGGGTGTGTGTTTTCTTACATGCGATCACGTAAGACGAAAACAGCATTTAGTTTTCTGTCCGTACGCACAGAATACGCACGTTCGAAATTCCTGTGCGCAACCAAAATTTCTGTCCGCAATGCCTGACTATAGCACGAGCACGACACGATTTGTAACCCGCGCGGCCATTTTCGTAAGTGTCGTGTCTGTGCGTACGCACGAAAAACAAAACTAATTGCTAAAGTTGATGAAATTAGGACGCCTCCAGTCGCTTGCCAGTTCATTAGGACAATACAAAACGTACAAACAACAACACTCACCCACCATCATACGAATCACAGCCTTATATGGCGCTACTATCGACTATTGTCGCGTCTGTAGCGCAGGTGTAGCGCTTTCGCCTGCCGTTCAGTAGGTGGAAAGTTCGAACCTCGCTGCGGACAAGACACACAATGGAGAAACTAAAGTGACCTAACAAGATCTAATGGTCTGCTCCCTTCAGAGCCGAGGGTAAATTGCAACCGCCCGACAAGTAGGCGAATAAATAAGCAGCCCATCACCCACCATCACACGAATCACATCCTTATATAGCGCTACTATCGACTATTGTCGCGTCTGTAGCGCAAGTGTAGGGCTTTCGCCTGCCGTTCAGTAGGTGGAAAGTTCGAACCTCGCTGCGGACAAGACAAACAATGGAGAAACTAAAGTGACCTAACAAGATCTAATGGTCCACTCGCTCCAGAGCCGAGGGTAAATTGCGCTCGGGGCAGTATATATTGCCCGTTTCCGCCGGAGTTTGGTACCTTAGGGTTTTCCGGAATCGGCGCGCGAACAAATACTAAATAATCAATAAATAAATAGCGCTACTATCGACTCGTAAATCGCCCGTTTACCGGTTGGCAGGAGCCGCTGCTGCACTTCTGGTTCAACACGTACTTCGTCTGTCCGGGTGTTCAGTCCGCCGCCGCCGCGTCCGAATCCACCGCTCGTCACCAGTCCTCCGTTGACAACGACTACTTTTTCTTCGACTACCTCGACCAGTGCGGCGGCGAGGGTTTCGTTCGGTCGCACATTCGA
The DNA here is from genome assembly GCA_030248135.1 of Theristus sp. LFF4_11. NCBI lineage: Eukaryota > Metazoa > Nematoda > Chromadorea > Monhysterida > Xyalidae > Theristus > Theristus sp. LFF4_11. Next base: position 124,776 of record JASANC010001336.1, on the reverse strand, counting down.
ATGCCGACGCCGCCGCCGCCCGATCCGAGCGGTGCCGGCGACAACAACAACGCCGTCGGTGGCGGGTTTTCGGGCGAACTTGACGCTGCTGATCGGCGCTCGGGTGGTCTGCTTCAAAGCGGCTGCCAGGACGGCGGCAGCCGGGAGACGAACAACTCGAGTGGCGCGTCATCGGTGAAACTGACCGCTCAAGCAAATCCGTTGATGATGTCGAGTTTTTCCACGGGTACGACGACGACGACGACGACGGTGCCGCAGACGCCGCCGGTGTTGAACGCCGAGATACAGGTGTGCTCGATGTTGTTGTTGTTGTTGTTGTTGTTGTTGTTGTTTTTTGTTCGGAATTATGGTGACACACGAAAAAACACCGTGTTTGAATGAATAAAAAACCGGTGAGCTTGTGTTTGAATGAATGAATGACAGAAACGGTGTTTGAACTCCGACTGGCTGAAGTTGGAGTCGTACTCGGATGGACAGCGCACCAATGTCCGTTTCCGTCATCCGTCACCCGGCGAACCCGCTTCCATTGCTCCGGAGAACAATAGTTTACCAAGAATATTATAACTGATGAGATCCTGGAGAACGATTCAGAAATGTTTCTGAAAAAGATCGGCACAAAAGAACAAAAACAAAAAACGCAACGACCGTGTTGTGGTTGTTGGAATTTTTTAGGCGATGTTTTCACAGCCAGCGCTAACCGAGAGAAGTGTACAGAACGCCATTGAGTAGGGCGCCCATCGAGTTTTCTGTCATTAAGTGCCTATACACCCCTAGGCGGGGCTTGACGCCCCGACGCGCACAGACACGAGCCGAAGTTCACCAGAGGCCAGAGGGTGAACTGAGTTGGCGGACCAAACCGTTGACAGTCAGATAGATGCGCTTGTTGGTTTTCACTGAACTGAGTGAATAGACTGACGCACACTGAGTTCACCCACCAGTCAGGCAAAGCTAATGACGTAACGCAGGCCACGAGCGATGTGACCGCGTGTGTATTGTGTTCTATTTGCAGGTGCACTCGCAGATCAAGATCGACGCGCATGACGCAGGCTGTTTGACGCTGCTCGACGCCCGCCACCAGGGCTGCTATGCGCCGGTGCTCGACGGCATCACCTCGTTGATACGCGCCGACGCGAGAGCGCCGTTGGTGGGAGCAGCGACGGCGATGCGATTCGACTCGAGCGCCGACTCGTGAGTGCTGCGAACCGGGTGTTTGAGAAGTGAACAGTATCCGGGCAAAATGAGGCATTGTCTGACTAAAAAACCAGTGGTTTTATTCGTTAATTAACCGTGTTTGTTTGTAAAGTGGAAACGGTGTCCGGGCGTGTGTTTGAGAACTGAGCGGTATCATGGCAAAATGAGAGATTGGCAGCCAAGAAACCTGTGTTTTCCATTCGTTAACCGTGTTTGTTTGCAACGTGGAAACGGGTATCCTGAAAAATAAAACGTGTTGTTTCCGACCAGAGTGTTTGCTTTTTCCAATTCTTGCAGCCAACAGAGCGCCACCAACAACAACGCCAGTTGTTGCGCGTTCCCGCCGCGCACGCACACCACCACCGCGAGCACGTACGCCGCTGCGGCGTCGGCGAAGTCGGCCAATCAACCGACACAACAACAACAATACCAACCCGCACAACCTCACCACCAATCAATACACCAACCGCCGCCGGTCGCTCCGCATCTACCGCAGCCCAGCGGCAGTCGACGTGCGATCTCGTGCGAGCCGACGAAGGAACACCAACAGCAGCAACACCACGATTGCTCGGCGTGCACGTTCTACGGTGATCTGGAAGCGGACGCGGACACCAGTCAACTACAGGGTGCGCCGCCGATGTTCGGTCCGTCGACGAGCGACCTCGCGTACACGTTTGATACGCTCGGTTGGTGGACACTAACGGATAGTAGTGTCGATGGTTTTTGTAGAATCGGGTTTTGAATAAACCATCCGCAAGGGGTTGCTCGTTACCCGAAAGAACTACAGTCTGTTTTATTAAACCTGTCATCTTTTGCTGCGGAATACGGAGCCCGCGATAGAAGAATGAGTGGTATCCGCTATTTCGCCACAAATCAGGTTTTTCTTCTAATCAAACCCGGTCGTTTCATTCATTCATATTCAGCGTTCCTTCAACAAGATTCGCGGGCTCGGAATTCCACGGAGAACTCTGACAGATTCAAAGAAACACACTCTACAAGATTCCTCCGTTACTAATTGTTATCGTTGGGTCTCCGTATCTCATGCTGTCTTAACAGTTTTAGCGGAGCATCCCGCATTCTTGCGAAATAAAATGAATGAATGAATGAATGAATCGTTTTTTGTTCTTTAATCGCAGCCGGCTATCCCAACGACGGCAGCGAGGCGTTCCACCGCGGCGACGTGCCGAGTAATCTGTTCGTTCCGGAGGGGCATCACGTGTTCACGTTGACCAAGGAGGAATTGGACAGAGCGTGCAAGGATCGCAACCATCGCAAGTTTCCGCCTGGTCTCAAGGTTTGAGTAGAATTTTGTTTCTGATGTCGATGAAACTGGTCGTTTTTCATTCCGCTTCACTCTTATTTTCAGTTTAAAAAAATTTCTCGCGAGCACTGTATTCTGCCGAAAAAAAATTCGACGGTGCCTTGAATCACAGTGCACAGTGTGTTCGATTCGACGCACAAAATGTACCGTACAGTGGAACTCTAAATGATAGGGAATCAGCTGATTGGTTGTTGGTCACGTGATGCATGTTTTCCATGCAGAACGCGACAGACTCCGACCGACGACGCTCCACAGCAATGCCTGCACGGAACGCATGCGTGCACGTGACGTGACCACCAACCAATCAGCTGATTGCGCATAATTCCGAGTTCGACTGTACACGCAGCGTTCACAGCCGTTTCCACGGTGCCACCACCACACTGAATGTTTCGTTGTTCTGATGCTCAGGTTCACATTGTGCTCCGCTGCTGCGACGAGTACGAGTATGGCGTGTGGCTGTTGTCGCAACAGCGCTCGGAGCGGCTCAGCCGAGAGAAGGCATCGCAGACGATCGGAAGCTCCGTCGGTGCATCCGTGACGGGCGGTAAGTGGCGCCAAGGGGCAGCGATCTGTTGAAATGAACTGCGTGACGCAACTTTGGAAACGCGTCTATTTGTTAGCGATGGCACGGAAAAGAAACCTGGTTTTTCAGCCGGTTTCTTGTCACGCCAAAAATTAAAAAAAAACCGGTTTTTTCCATCCCTACTGTTTGTGTCAGACTTGGACAAGGTGAACGGGTGCCGGGTGGATGACAGTGCAATCGCAGACGGCGTTTCAGCTCTCGGGTGCAGTTTCGGACAGTTGAGCTGAGGCTGTTCGTAGTTGCTGAAACAAGCCGAATAGTTTTTATAGAACCTGTTGGCACCAGTTAATGGCGAAATCATCAGCATTATCCTGAAAATAGCCCTGAATGAAAAGCGCAAGAAGGCGGTCTAATTGTTGCATATTCGGTTGTTTTAGGGATAAGGGAGCAGCGCAATACCGGTGTGTCTTGCCGTATTTTCAGCCGCGCAAAATTTTCGACGCAAAGAGCAAAAGAGAACAGCAGAGAGGCTCGCAACAACGTCCATAATTCCATGTTTGTTCATGTTTACAGCGAGCGCCGCATCAACGCAGTCCGCATCCGCACAGCATCATCAGTCGTCCGCCACCGCGTCGCGAGCGCAGCCCGACCCGACCTCGATCAGTAGCGCCACCTCAGTGTCGTTCGTAGAGCCGGTTCGACTCGCGGCCGAACCGAGCAGTCCGCACGTCTGTCCACTGTGGGAGAGTCCGGCCGAGCCGACGCTGGTGACAAAGGCGAATATCAGTGACGATCATCAATCGACGACGGAACAATCCGAGAAATCCGAACAACAACAACACGATCAGCAACCGCAGTCGTGCGCGCTACCGACAGCGAGTCTCGGCAAGACCTGCTCCAGCGGGCATAACATTCACTGGTCGAGCGATAGTGAGGATGTGAGTGGGGTTTTGTGGAACTGGCGTTTGTGGTGCTTGTTGCGCCAATACAATACAACCAAAACTAGAACAATAGTGATGCATGAGTGTTTCGAAATTCGGTGCAGAGACACTCAACGTGCAGGTGTTTTCATCAGTGCACCCCCTACACGTTTCAAACGTTGTGTAGTTTTTCGTCTTGGTATGAGTTTCAAACCACAATGCCACACAACAGAACACGTTTATTCGGAGAGCTTTCGATGTGAATAACGACTTTTCGGCGCATTGACGGACGTGCTCGCAGTCTCGCAGAGCGGCCAAAAAAATGCAAATACAAATTTAAAAAAAACGCAGGATTTCGCCGACGACTACAACAATCTGTCCGTTCTGGTGTCGTCGTTCGGCGAGCAAACACAACCACAACCACAACAACAACAACAACAACAACAACAACAACAACAACAACAACAACAACAACAACAACAACAACAACAACAACAACAACAAAAACCACAACAACAACAGCCAATCAGCGGCGGCGGGCGCCAGAGAGCGCTCGTGTCGCCCGGGCGTCGTCGCGTCACGATTCAGACCGCGGCGGATGCAGCGGAGGCGGTGAATGAGGCGTCGGCAAACGCTCAGCAACGCGCACGACAACAACAACAACAACAACAACAGCAACAACAACAACAACAGCAACAGCAACAACAACAACCGAGTAATGATGAAGACGGGCTGATATTGCGGCCGGTGCCGCGCGAGATTTGAGCGCGTTGGACAGTGTTGGTGAGAAAAAATGCAGGGAATTTGTGTATTTTTATCTGTTGGTTCTACGACTTGATGTGCGCGTAGGTGAGAAAGCAGTTTCATGCGTGACGCGGCAATTCAAAATTCGTGAAGTGGTGGAGTTTTGAGTTTTCAACCGGATCACACTCGCGCAATCTTGCGTCTTGTCGTATCAAGCGTGAAATGATTTTCGTTCTTTTCGACGTCTCCAAAGGCGAGCGTATTGAGTCGCTAAATAAAAAAAAATCGATAAAATAGTATGGTGGTGGGGAAACCTGCCGTTCGGGTACTAGAGTTTAGAATGAGATGAGATGCATGACGAATGTCGGACGTTTTCTTTTATTGGTTCTTTTGTTGTTCTCTGTTACTAATTGTTTCGTCGTCATGTCATACAGGGTTGTCAGTCATTCACCGTCATGTAGATTTGAATTGTTATCGTGTTTTCTGTCTATTTTCGCTTTTTTCTTGTTTGGTATTGTTGTTGTTGAACGTGGACAGTGAGTGAAAGACTGCGTTTTTTTGGATTGTTCAAAACATCCCGAATCTTTGTGGAAAATGTATCAGTCATAGTATGTAACCCGGTCAATTGCTATGTCTTGCTTTAAAATGATTTGTTTCTCATGTAAAGTGAATCGGTCGAAAATCACAGCGTTTCATCGTTGTTGTATTGTTCGTTTCATTGTAACTGACTCGTTCTGGTTTCTTTTGTTTTTCAATTTCGTTGATTGTTTTAAATTTTGTTCAGTGTTCCGTGACGCCGTGTTTTGAAAGACAATTTTATTGAAAGTCATGGTTAAATTTCTGTTTTTTTTTGTTTTCACGCGAAGCGTCATAGAAAGGTTCGTCAAAGTTTCCACAGTTTGATATTGAAGAAACTAAATAGAATAGCGTTACTGGTTTTTTAGCCGTGAAAATTGACCTCAGAATTCTGTGAAAAAAGTTTGTGAAATTTATCCGTTCGTATTTATGTGAAATAAAAAGATTTTTCATTATTTAAAAATAAAAATGATAAATTTTACAAAAAAAAACTTTCCCGCCAGCGCGGAACATTTGTTGGCAAATTCATTCTATTGTCTCTATTCATGTCTTTTCAACACGAGTCTCAACAACAACAACAAACAATGGCGAACACAAACAACAGGAAGTCGTCAAGCAAGACGCAATATACGAACAACAAACCGAGCTTCCAATCACCACCGTGACTTTTTCTTGAGCGCCTTTCGCACCTTCGCCTTCTTCAGCAACCTCACTTTCGCCTTTGTCTTCTTGATCTGCCGCAGGCCCATCCACGCCGGATATTGTCCGTTTTCGTCTAGTTTCGTCGTTTTGTTGCGTCGCTTGTCGCTGGTCTCGACTTCCATCGGTACGTCGGACGTTCGCTTCTGCGCGGTTTCTGCTGTTGTTGATTCCACACTGGTGACGGCTATTTCTGTCGTTTCTTTGTCTGTTTCGGTGGTTGTTAATGGCGGAAGATTGACGGTGGCCGCTATGCCGTCCACAACGAAAGTGCCTGCGGTGAATCGTGAATGAGCGAACGGAAAACGATCACTGCGGATGTTCAAAAAACAATTCGAAATTGATCACAATTTTGTAATGTAATTGTTATGTAAATGTAATGGCCTGCAATTTTTTGTAGGTCATCAATGTTAGGCGAACCCACACAACGTCTACAGGCAAGCAACTTGCTTGCGCCTGTTGATTGATAAAAAACAATCATCGTGCTCGATTTGAAAATATCAGCTAGACAAGGGGCATTTCAACACAGCAGTATTTCGTAACGCGCAGCTGTATTGAAACGTAGCAATGCGTCGCTAAAATACTGCTTCATGAATGCTGCTTCAGGATTTTGGGATGCACAGAGGTGGACGATTATGTCATGTTGAAAATATTTTGCGGGAGCGGGGCGAACTGAGACCGTCGCAGAATCTACTGGAATGTGTCTGAAAAACCGCGCATATTCAACATCAACCAACAGTGTACCGGATTGTTGCGCGAGATTGACGACGTCGTTCTGAGCGAGCCTCTTCAGTCGCTCCAACTCGCGCGGCAGATTATTTTCGCGTTTCGCGCGTCGCATCTTGCGACGCCGTTTGCTGCGAATGCTTTTCGCCATCTCCCGATCAACAGCCGAATCCGCCTTCGTATCACTGGACTTTTCTGACGAAAAACCTAAGAAATCACATACAGACTAACTCTAGGACATATCCAACTAGCTGATTGGCTGGTGGTGATCATGTGATGCATGGATTCTGCGCAAACCGGACTCCGCCCGCATTGGCCGCACAGAAACGCATGCATCACGTGATCACCAACCAATCAGCTAGTTGGATTGTTACAGAGTTGGACTGTATTTGCAAGAATTTGCAACTGTACTCCGAATTTGAAACAAAAAGCAAACATTATGTATTAAAAAGATTTTGAAATAATATGCACGTTGTCACAGCACCATGCATAGCGACATTGTTCAAGCCGCACGAAGCAAAATCAATTTCGAGAGTGTCGAACTGCACAAAAATTTTATTCATTTTTGTTGCTATTTACAAACGATAGCGCAAAAAAACGTTCATCACAGCACCATACAACAGTCGGGAAGAAATGTAAATGTGGCCGAACATTGGACACACGGGCTTTGGAAAACTGAAATCTATGTAGCTTGCAAAGTGGTGGGACGCAGCCAAATAACCAGCTACATCCAATGGCGTGTGTTTCGACTAGAGTTGGTAAAAAACCGGTTTTTTATATTGCCAGGAAAAAAACCGGTTTCTTTTCCGTTTTAAAACCGTTTTAAAACCATAAAAAACCGAATGCTTCCCAGCTCCTAAACCTTCCAGAACTTGGCATCTCGAACTCAAAATAGGAAATACAGAAAAACTTGTGATTTTGAGCAGCGTAAAATGCTGTTTTCGGGCATACAACCGACTCAATTTGCTATTTTTGCCACCCAATGCTACCCAATTTTTTGTTTCAAATCAAACCAATTTCGCTTTTATTGGTTTACAGGGCAGCACGTTCAATAAATTGAAAACAAAGACTGGGCAGTGACCATGTAGGTGTGGGGAGCGGGGAGGGACGGTTGCAGGAGACCGGATAGCTGACCCCGATTTGGGGGGCGAGATTTGCAGAACTGCAAAGTGAAACCGGTGGCGGATTGCGTTCGAAAAATAACATTTCATCAGTTACCCTTTGCAAATCGACAACATCGTCAGTCAGTCTGCATATGTTTAGTTAGTTTAGCAGTCACCTTGTCTTCATCGTATTTCACTTGACCCTTGCCATAAAAGCTTCTGCAAAATGACGCTTCACCAGTTCAGTTCGACACAGTTCACTGCACCGTTTTTTCAAAAATATAATTTTACATTTTATCAATCAAACGAAGAATTGTGATTTTTGACCATGAAGTTTGAAAATTTTTAAGGTAAAAAACCGGTTCTTTATTTTTTTCAAGAAAAAACTAGAAAAAAACCGGTTTTAAAACGGAAAAAAAACCGTTTTTTTTTCCTGTGCCAACCCTAGTTTCGACCGTCAAGCTATCATTTTTCGACAACAATAAAGCTGTTCAAGATGTTAAACTTCTTTTTTGCCACTGTATCAAAACAAACCCCTTGTGTTCCATTCACATGCTCCAGCAGTTGTCGCAGAAAAATTGGGAGAGCGTCGCTACCTGAGCTGCTAAGCTTAAAAATGCATGGCGAGAAAGCTAAACCTGGCGATATTACAGCGGAAATTGCCGCATTTTACGTTTACTCTGTGACTCTAGCACTATTGTCGTTGTCGTTGCGACAAACACTGGATAACATGTGAAAGTAGGCGTCTGTATCACAATCACAACGCAAATGCACTACAAAGACATTTATGTACAGGTTACAAGATTTCAAAGCCAGTTCATTCTCATCATTTCGGTTGCAGCGAATTCGACTTGCTGCTCTTGTCACCGGCAGAAGACGTACCCGTGGTCTGAATATTCAAATACGAAACGCTGATTGGCTGTATCATGGTCGGCTCGACCAATCAGCGTGCTGCATTGAAAACCGACAGGCACCAGTTGTATCATTCGGCAAGATTCGATACTATTGTTTTGAAATTTGTCAAGAAAAAAAATGCAAAAATACAGTTGGCATACCGCCAAGGAGCCGAGAACAAGACGAATCTTGTCTTCCTCACAGAGCGTCTGCACGGTCGAGCGCTCGTACGCGCCCGCGATGCGATTGCGCAACAGTTTCTGTTTCATGAACTGCAGCAAAAAAATATTGAAAGTTGTATTCATTGCGAAAAAGTGATTTTATGGATTGCGTGGTCCGAGTTTCGTTCTGCGCACATCCATTGGATAAAATCGTTGTTAAAATTCGGTTCAGTTTCGAACTGGGTGCATCATCAAGCAAACGTTGTTCCTGATTTTTCACAACTCGGCACACGGGAGCGCATTGCGTCGCAGGACCCCAGAAAAATAATTCAGCCAATCAGCGTTCGTCATTCAAAAAAGCAACAACAAAATTCATCAACCGGGCCCGACCTGCTGTAGTAGCACCCGTTTGCAGCGCTGTTTGATCGCCAACGCTAGATCCAGCCACGTCCAATTGCGATCGTGATATTCGACCAGTGGAAACGTCAGGTTGAAGTTTTCGACGTCTTCGATGTTCTTCTCTTTGGAGCCCTGTGAATTTAGGATCACTGTTTTAACGCAAGCAAGCAAACCAGACTAAAGTGCTTATTAGCAAAACGTTGTTCTCACAAGTTAAAGAAAAACAACAACAACAGCTCCGTGCACACCAACTTTGTAGCTGACTGTGAACGGAACCTCGGGTATCTTGATGTACAGGAACGTGATGTTATTTTCGGCGCGTTCCTTCATCTTCTCGATGTCGTCGGTGGCCGCGGCGGCGGAGCGCGCGGATTTCTTCGTTTTGTGCTTCTTCGCGTCGCCTTTTGGCGTCTGTGACAACGAAAAACGTCAGTTACTTTCGCGTGTGTACACTCGATTACAACAATAATGCGGTAATGTTGCGCGGTCGCTCAAACAAACACACCAGCACACACACACGCACACACACACACACACACACACGCTGCTGTAATATCGTATATGAGTGTGTATGCCAGTGTGTTTGCTTGTGACTGTGTATCAGCAGCACGCACGTCGCTCCGAAAAAAAACCGTTATCAGTCAGTCAGCAGTTTTACTCTGCAGTGCACGGCATGATACCAGAGAAGTAAGACACCATGAGTAGGCAAGCCAAAAAAATGAAACTAGGAAAAAAATAATAAGACACCGTCATGAAAGTCCAACGAAAAAAAAACCACAAACCGGAACGCGCGGCGGTGGGTGTTGTTCGTCGGACGTGTCCAAGTTCTGTTGATCGGCCTTGTCGATGTTTTTGTCCGGAAAGAAATACTTCATGATGCAACGAAAGAATGCGTATGTCATTTGGACGACCATCGGGGAGACGTTGATCTCGAAGTGCTCCTTCACGGAGATGCCACCGACTGGGCGAGAGAGAAAAAACATGTTTTTTTGTGTTTTACAAGATGTTTTGCCCAGACTATAAGATCTGTCGGTGGTAAAACACCTTCGGCAGTTCTGCCCGGTGTCCGTCGCACTGACGAGCCAGGGGACACCGCGGTATATGCGTCTACCTGGCGAAACCGCTAACAGCGAACTTCATGTATATCAACCAACTGATGTGGTGGTTCTCTGCGATTCAGCCAGGACCACATCAGATGCAGCAGAGGGCTGCTTGCATCAGTGACGTGCCTTTCTTGAACGTCGCAAACAAAAGCAATCTCAATGATTGGCTGAATCAATATGATCGATCATCGTACACGGCAACGCTACACGAACCAATCAGCGGCGCAGAGTAGAACTTGGTGACAAGCAAGAACCAAAAGAAGTCATGCCCGGGGGACCGCGCACCTTTGTTTACAGGGGTGCTGTGTGTGGTCACCTCACTGTGACACACAAACACACAGGCACACATGCGCTGTGTCACACTGTGGCAGCTTATGTTGTTGTTTTTTTGTTTATGACTGCAACAAACGACGAAAAAGAAAAAAAGAAAAACGCAAAAGTGGGCTCCGAACTACATGCGGTTCATACAGTTTCATCGGAGTTTCCTGCTTTTTCGCGAAATAAAAATGGAATGGAATGGAATGGGCACGATGGTCCGACAGACGCGAGAACGCCTTACCCGGCGCAATGTCACGACACACCACCCGGATGCACGAATTACGCTCCTGCGACTGGAGGTCGTCTCTGTCGCGGCATTCATGTTGCGCCTGGAGCACATCCTGGAAATGGGCACACCGCCGTGTGTTTGTTCACACCAGCACCGTTGGAAAATGGTGCATGATACGAATCGGTTGTGCAAAACGTAACAAAAACACTCTGAGTGTGAACTTCGAAAACAAAACAAACAACACTCGACTTTCCACTCGACTCGACAAAACACACTTTCTCATGTGAAAACAAGCGCGCACCCGGTATTTCGAGTTCGGCAGCAGATTCGTCACCTTGACACTGCCGATCTCCAGTGAATGCTCGCCGGAGTTGTTGATGCGTGAGATGCGCGTGTACCTGGAAGGGCACGTGGAAAAGCGGTTCAGATTGTCAAAAACAATCAGCAAGCAAAAGCGGTTCATTTTTCAGATATTATAAAACATTAAACCATTTTAATCGCACAGATCATCTCTCTCTCTCTCCGAAACGCACAAGAAATTTCGAATCTGCAACTGAGCGATGCCGATTTGACCGTCGCGGTCCGTCAGCCGCCACGTGCAATCCTCGAAGCACACCTCAAAGCGACGTGCTATTGCGGCAAGTTGGTCTGCGACAAACAAAAAAAACGGTTTTTTGCAATATTTTCAGAAATAAAAAAATTTTAAATAAAAAGTTTTTTCTTCGGCCAAGTCGAAAAAATCGTTTTTTTTGCAATATTTTCAAACATGACCAATATATTTTTTCGGACTGGACATCAAAAATCTGTTGTTTTTTTGCAATCTTTTCAAACATAAACAATATTTGCTTCTTCAAGTGTCACCCATTATCACTTACCGTCACCGAGCGGCATTCGTTGTTTTTCGCGGCGAATCTGTTTCTCTTTGAAGCAGCTGAAAGACGAAAAGAACAGTCTTAAAAGCGACCAGTGGTCAATTGGCCGATCAACTGAAGTTTTTTTTCGAAATAAAAAAGAAGTTGCCGAACCGGACGACACGCAACTGATTCGTCTAAACGAGTATTGTGGATTTATTCAAACGTGTCCTGACTAAAATGACGTCATTTGCTTTAAAAACGCCCGTTTGTCAAAGTACAGGCACTAAAATGTCAGTTTGGTGTGACTGATTCAACATTCACCATTTATTTACGGGAAGAAATCGGCTAAACGGAAAGTCTGGTTGCTTTGAACGACAAGCGCATGTTTGGCGGCACATGACGTCATTTCAGTGGAACACGTTTAAAAAAATAGGTCATACAACAAACGTTTACTGGTGAAAACGACAAAGAGTCCACGACACAACAACGCTCTGTACTCAATGGCGTTCTGTACGTTTCTCTGGGTTAGCCCTGGCTAAAAAACATCGCCTAAACATCCCAACAACGACAACAACATCGAGCCCCGCCGAGGGGTGTATGGGCACTTAATGACAGAGTAAACTCGATGGGCGCCCTACTCAATGGCGTTCTGTACGCTTCTCTGGGTTAGCCCTGGCTAAAAAAACATCGCCTAAACCTCCCAACAACAACAACGCGAAACCTGATCAGTCTCGCCAGATCCTCGCTCTTCTCGGCCAGCTGTTCCTTGAGCGTGTCCGTCTGCGTCTCGAGCTCCTTCAGCATCGGCAACACACTGGAAAAGCTCAAAAGGTGTGTTGAACTGAAACAGATCACTCCAGACGCAACAAGCATTTGTCGATCGATCATCGATAAATTTATAAAAATCGATCACACACAACAGCTGACGCCGCGTTTCTTCAGTTCGCCATTCATGCCGAAGCTGACACGGCACATGCGCGTCAGCACGCAGGTTCAGAAAAAAGTCTCTGGTACCTTTCGTTGATCACGCTTTGCTCTTCGACGCTACCGGCCGACTCGCGTTGTCGCGTGAGAAAGTACGACTGACGTTCGAACGCACGCAACGACGCCAGCAGTAGACGAACTGCAAAAGCGTGAGAATACGGAACGCTGAAAGTGAACATCATCAGTGAAAGAACATCAAAAAAAACCGAATATCACTACATACATAATCATTTAGCTGTCTTTTACAAATCAATCAACTCCAGTTTAAAAAAAAACACCAGACTTTCTTCAACACGTCTGATGCGTTTATCGTTCGATTGTTGTACAGTCCACAAAAACAAACACACTGGCTGGCACACCGCGCGCACACACACACCCCGGTTTCAGTAGTCGGTCGCGCGACAACGATTTTACGAACCAATTAACTGTACGAAATTTATTATTGTTCGTTTTCGTCAGCCTACCTTCGTTCTGTTGCCGAAGAATCAGCGGTCGCAGCTCCTCCGGTGTCCGCGTTTGCAATTGAAACCGAAGGCGTTGCGCTTTCTCGGCCGCTTTCTAAAACCAAAATAGAAAAAGCCATAAGCGGCATTCATGAAACAGTATTACTGACGCGTAGCTGTGTTGAAACATAGCTACGCGGTCACGAAATGCTGCTTCATGAATGCACCTATACTATTTGCTGCGGTAGTAAAAGAACAAACGATATTTCTAAGCAACAAAATTATATTGAAAAACGTCTTAAACAAAAACTTTCGACACAAAACGTGTTTTCGCGACCGACCTTTTTGCGCGGATCGACGAACAACAGCAATTGATTGATGATCTCGAGTATCATCTCGTACTGCTGTGCGTTCGTACTGACCTGTAAGAACACCAACAATAAAGCGGCGTTCATGAAGCAGTGTGACCGCGCAGCTGTATGTTTTAACACAGCTACGCGTCACTGAATACTTCTTCATGAATGCGCCTTAAGCGAACCTTCCTGCAGTGGAAGATGCAACTACCGGATGCCATCCGAAATGTGAATGCACGGAAAACAGAATTGGCGGCAGCGAAATTTGTGACAGGCTCCGAACGCGAAACACTAACGACTAATCAGCACAACAACGGAACGGACACAAATCATGTCCTGCTGCTGAGCTCTCGCTCTCCCACCTCCAGCATGTTGTGCTTCAGCGTGAACGTGTCGACATCGTCGATTCGCTCGCCCACACCGCTGGCTCGCTCCTCAGATTCGAACTGCAAGCAATTGACAATGTTAGTGGACATCACCACATCGACGTCGATTCGTCAGCGACGCGATCAGTCGCATTTTGCTTTTAAAAATTCAAAATACTTTCATTTGAAGTCTACAGTATTTCTCGAACTTGCCAATAAAAAAACGCTGCCCGAACAAAGTTGTTGTGCTTCATTTCGAAATGAAGGCAGCAAGAAGCAACAAAATCTCAAACAAGAGAGAGCGTATAATACACCGAACCGGTTGCGGGATGTGCGTGACGTGCTCGTCGAAGTCGAACGTGTCATTGTAATAGCAGAAGTACAGCTGACAGCCGCAGCGAGAGATCACGCGTTGTAGTTGGACGCCGCTGTCGACAGAGTTGGGGCCTGAAGTAGACACGCACAAAATCGTCCTGGTCAAGAAACAAAAAAACGACCGGAAATTCCAGCCGTCGGCGAAAATGTCTCGTCACATTTTTATATAAACTTTACCGACAAAATTGTAAGGCACATGCATCCTGGTGCAATCTCGCATCTGAATCTGCGATGCTGATTGGCTGAACCGAGCTGGACAGGAGCAGTCTAATCAGTGAGCGCAAAGCAACCAATAAGCGAAATGCCTCTAATTAACCGTTTGACTGTATGTGTTGCATAATGATAAGTACTATCGCTAATAATACAGTGTATCTGGAAAATATATGCAACATGACGTAATGACCAACCAATCAGCGCTGATAATTGCTCATGACTAACCAATCAGCGCTGAGAACTGCTATGAGCAACCAATCAGCTAGTTGCATATATTAGCGACATAGACTGTAGGTCTCAAACACAATGGCAGTTCGCAGTGCGCAAAGCAGCGCGACCACACCTGCCGAACGTTAAAATATTTTCTTTCTGTGTTTCGGCATCTCTTTCAAATTCACTGTTCGATAAACGTTCACTAAACTTGCTGACATTCACCACACGATATCGCGCCAATCAGTAATAAAATCGGGGAAAAAATAAAAAAACCTCCAATCAAACTCAAGTTCAAGAAAACCCGCCCGAACCGACCGACAAGCACGCTACCGACGACCTCGCTCTGTACCAGCAACGAATCAACCGCGTCCACCATCGTTTGATCGGAGTTGGCCGCCGGCACCGGCTGCTCGATCAGTTCGCTCGGCAGCCACGGTAGAATGCCGGCGCTGTTGCTGTCAAGGTGCGAACAAAAAAAACGGTGGTTGAGCTGAATTGACCTGTTGCGCACGCGCCATACAACAGCTGCACGGTGCAAAGGAACGCAAAGCGTGAAAATGGTGAACAGTTAGCGAGTCAACGCACTGACACTGCGTTGGGGTGAAAAATTGTGGAATGGTGGGAGAGTTGGTGTGATGCTGGGTCGGTGCGTGAGCACGCCATCGAACAATCGACTCAAAACCAGCCAATCAACACATGGACTCAATTAAACCAGCCAATCAACACATGAACTCCATTCAAAACCAGCCAATCATCATATAGGCTCAATTCAAAGCCAGCCAATCAGCTCAGCCCAACACCAATCAATATCTTTACCACGGTATGTTCGCCAGTGATTGGAGTCGCCTCTGCTGTTCCTGCGCCTCGGCGCTGTCAGTCGACTGAAACATTTTCATGGTGGGCGAGTTTGAACCGGTTCCGCGTCCGTCGACGGACGATTTCGAGTGCTTCTGTTGCATTTGTGCGTGTTGTTGCGCTGTGCTGGTGGTGGCGCCACTGCTGGCGCCGAAGATTGGAGCGTAATACTGCATTCCTGTGGAAAATTGCTGGAGTAACTTCTATTGGGACGGCAGAGAACACAAAAACGTGGTACTTTTTCACATGAAAAGGCCAGATATTTTCACTCCACAGTTTTTCAGGCCACCCGACCTGGTAAACGAGAAAGGGTGCTTTCCGTAATTATATCGTGGCTAAATCTGAAACGGTTCACTTTTGAGTGGAGTTGAGTGAAGTAAAAAGACTGCAAACTCACAACGAAGTGTCTCGAGAGAAAACTACAGACAAACATTTTCACGCAAATTCAACTCAAATGGCGTGCCCACTCCACCAAAACTCCACGCTCGCCTTGAACACGAGTAAGTGCTCATCAATAAAACAAATCAACCAGAATCGTAGAATGAGCTTCTGTTCACTTCCGAGGCCTGGCCAACGGTCAGAGGCAGTGGGGTGAGTGTTGTTGTCGTTGTTGTTGGGATGTTTAGGCGATGTTTTTAGCCAGGGTTAACCCAGAGAAGCGTACAGAACACCATTGAGTAGGGCGCCCATCGAGTTTTCTCTGTCATTAAGTGCCTATACACCCCTCGGCGGGGCTCGATCCCCCGAGCGCACAGACAATAATAGTCGTAACGCACCACCACCAGGCCACGAGCGGTGACCCCATCAGCGGTGTGGTGGTGTCCTCACTTGACGCATCACCACACACACACACGAACGCACCCGACAACGTGGCCATCCACGAGTTCTTGCCCAGCAATTGCGCGTCGCGCCAGACCGGCCGATGCAGCCGTTGACAGACGGACGCGCGAGCTGCCGTGCACAACACCATGCCGCCGGCGTCGGCGCCCTTCAGGCACATCTGACTGTTGATCAGTTCGACTGGAAAGACAAAACGGTTCGGCTTTTTGATTTTTTGCAGATCTAGGCACATCTGACTGTTGATCAGTTCGACTGGAAAGACAAAACGGTTCGGCTTTTTGATTTTTTGCAGATCATCAGACTCGAGAGGAGAGCGAGAGGGAATGGTTTACCGAATGTAGAATGGGAATGTAGAGTATAATGGACCGAGTGTGTAATAATGATAACCGAGCGGGAGCGGGTCAGTCAATCTTGTTCAGTCAGACAATCCGATTTGAGTGAACGCGAATCTCTTTCAGAGTTTGTGAAACCCACCAGTGTCAGGGATGTGCGTACTCTTTTTTTCGCATACCTCATTATCGCACAGGTGGTTCTCAATTTTCTCCATTTATTTCAACTCAACGCGCTCGAAAGCGGTAACGACCAAAAACAGTCACAAAATTTCCTCATAATACTTCGTTTCGTTCCATTAACTTTTCGTTCCAGAATCAACTCAGCAGCCAACATGAACTGATTCGCCTGGAGCAACAACTGCAGAACACCACAAAAGCAATCAACAGCATCAACAAACTAACTTTGCCAACGAATCTGCAGCACATCATCCAGGGTGCACAACGCGACGCCGTTCAGGAATTCGTCCGGCACATGCGACACCTAAAAGAAACAAACGAATGCGAAAATGAAGAAGAAAACCAAAAAACGGGCTGTGTTGATTGGCTGTATCACACTGTGCGCAGACTATCGCCAAAAGCCGCTTAACAAGTTGCACCAGCGCAATATCCGCTCATGATGAGTGCACCGCCTGGGCGTTTGCCGGTCAGTGCGCCACTGCGCGACAGTCGCACTGCCAAAATCACGCGTATGAAAGACAGCACTGCACCATTTTCAGACGAGCCCTCCGTCTTGTGCCCCTTCCCTGGAAACTTTGCGAAACAAAAACTTTGAAATGCAATTGCTGAATGCTCGGCTGTACCTCTTCCGAGTACGCGATCAGTTTCGTGTTCTGTTCGTCAATGAGTTTCTGCAGCATGTCGGTGCCGTCGACGGAGCGGATACGAGCGCCCGTCGGTGGACTCGTGCCCGGCTGTTGTGTTCGCCCGAGGGTCGAATGTTGCTGGTCTGTCTGGAATACAATAAATCGATACTTCCAATTATCCAATGAGCCATCAGCCATGCGACCATGCTGAGTCGACTTCGCTTGCTCTGCTGCAAATCCGATCAAACGCAACAAACAGCACGCGTCTGCGCCTGCCGCCCTGCTGAAACTAACTGACTACGACGACTGAGAATGGAATTGCATCCCAAACAGAACAAGGCAGCGGTAGCGGTAAGTTTTTATGAACGCTTAGCAGTCCAACCGCTTAGCCCCTAAATGACACCATGAAAAGCATCACCGTTACGTTCGTTCACGTAAACTGATGCACCAATGTCTGTTCTACAACGCTATCGTAGACAATTGAAACGTGCTGTCTCATGAAATTGTTCAGGCACTCAGTGGTGTACCGCCAAGAAAATCGACTCCAGGACAAGAACAGAGCACAACAGAACCTACTGCTAATAAATCGGACTCCACAAACAGAACAGAACAGAACTACCGCTAACAAAACCGACTCCAGAACAAAAAAAACAAAACAAAACAGTACAACACCGTTGCCTTGCTGGCGCCGTCCGCCACCAACTCGAACAGCCGCAGCGCGTCGGTGGACAGATTCTTGCGCAATATCCGGCTCTTCTGCATCACGTCGAACATCGCGAGCACCGTGTCACGATTCGAGGCCGTGAACGCGGCGCAGAGATCACGCACGATCAAACGATGCAGCGGACTGGACGAACGCGACGACGGCCGCTGAAGCGAGTCGGAAATCGTGTGTGAGAGAGAGAGAAACCAGCAGAGAATACTCATGGCGTCTTACACTGCTCTGGTATCGTGCCGTGCACTGCAGAATAAAACTGACTGACTGACGGAGCAGAGAATACGGAGCGACCACATTTTTTTGTCGGCGTGGAAATCTTGTCAGTATTTTTTTTTAATTTGAATTTTAGAAAGGCTAGGTTTGTTTTTACTTTTTGCATCCGTTTGAATTATGACGCGTTTCCGCGACCTCACCTGACTGAAACGTCCGTGAGTGGAACTGAAACCGCTGCTCAGCTGGACAAACTAACCAGTCCGGACCGGACCGAACAAGAGCGAAACAGTGTCCACGAACACTCGCGCTGTCAATTCACCCAGCATCACAATGACGGTTTTCCTTTTAAATAGCGCCAAAGTCACAACAAGCCAATCGAGTTACTTCAACTGGTTTTTTTTAAAACGTTTCTGTGATCCCCACTTGCCCCAACACAACCTTACAAATCATCGTACCAAGTCGACATTCGCCGCGCCACTATCACGGGCGTATGACAGTCGACTCAGCCCCATGAAGAACGACTCATTTGGACGGGGTACGAGATTCTGTGCGAAAAAACTCGTTTTTTTCAAAAAAACCCACCAATGTGATCAATAACGGCTGATTAACGGACCAGTGCGGACGTACACACAAGGTGTAGTATACCCTGGATGAGTCACACGCTCCGGGGGCTCATTTTCGGTTTAAAGGCTTTTGGCTCAAGTTCGGCGATTGGCTCAAGCTAAAATGTTCGGTTCATTGGCTCAAGTTTATAAAATTCGACCAACCGACAGAGGCGCGACAAGTGCCAAAACTGAATCTCTTAGTCACACGTCACAGTAACAAGGGTTTTACCACGCAACCCGACACACAAATCACACTTCCATCCCATCACATCTTCCAAATCCAAAAGCCAGCAGCGTACACCGACCAACTGCGCCGCCTCCGGGTCGCTGAGGCGTTCCTCTCCGAACAAATGTATCTGACTGTCGGCCAGTTCGGCCGTCATGTGCAGCACGTTCCAGCGCAACTGCGAGCGGCGTTTCGTGTGCTGGTGAACACCGGCGGAATGTTGAGCGGAATGTTGAACGGCGTGTTGACTCGACTGCGCTGAGCCGCTCGCTGCGGGTGGTGTTGACTTCGAGTGGTCACTGCTGGCGTGGTGCGGTTTCGCGGGGCACGGCTGAGGGCTGCCTTGCGACCCGCCGGCCTGTCCCACCGAGGCAGCGGCACTGAGCGGCGCTGATGCGCTGGGAATCTGGTCGAGTGATAGTGAGATTATATTCAGTCAAGTTTTTCGAAGTCGGTGACACTATGGAAACCGTTTTG